>JABWIB010005656.1:6581-17155 GCA_016617825.1 Platyplectrum ornatum
AAGACATGTGATCATTACGATCACAGTCTTTTTAGCTCCCCTCCCCTTCTGCAGCACGCCGGCTTCACTGTGAAGCCGGCGATTCCTGTGCTGCTTTTAGCTGGAAGCTGCCGATTTCGGCAGCTTCCAGCGACGGCTTTGNCTGCGGCTTTTTTGGCCGCAGGCAATCTGAACGCAGCAATAGTAAACAATAAATGGAGGTGTTGGTGTTATCAACCAAATATAATTTAGATAATAATTTGATTGGAAACCATAGACAACACCTTCACTTTGTCTTTTTAGAGTTTGATAAATCCTAGCAGATTCACATTGCATTTTTATTTAATGCAACATTTTTTTTATTCCTTTCATTAAGATCAAANAAAGCAGCTTGCCTAGTAATTACAGAAGTAAGGCACTAATTAAACTTGTAAATTTTTATGCCAAAAGGCTAAGAGGAAGAATCTCAATGTGTTAGAAATAGAAAAAAATAAGTCATTCACAATGTTAAACATCACAGGAACATAGCAGGTGATAGAAGATAACTCTGCATTCATTAGAAAAATTATATTGCAAAAGCAGATCAAATTATAATGTTAAATTCAACAGATGTCCCAGATTCATCTATGCTATTTAAAATAATAGTAAAAGACAACTTGCCTTCAGGAGACACAATGACCTCATTATTTAGAGTTAATCATGTACATTTTTAGACAGGAAAGAAACATGAAAAGTCAACTTAAAGAAACATTATACCTAATGGTAATGCTGTAAGAAAATTGTATGAAAAATCTGTGATACTACTGGAATATTGTTGTTCTGCATTCTGGTGCTATAATCTTGCAGATTTTATCTAACATGTCTAGAATGTAATGTATGAATGATGATTAGATACAATCTGATTGATTATTGTTTGCTCCCAAATCATATATTTGAAGTAGAAAATAGCCAAGATATAGAGGTTAGACCTAAATACTTTATATAAGAAAAGATTAATTTNGCAAAAGTAGGATTTATCAAGCAAATTTTATTTTATTTTAAAACTGTCAATGATTTTGAAGGAAAATACAATTGGGCCCTCCATTTATTTATTAAACATAGAATACTTGAAACAACATTGTCACCCTGTTTATGTATTTTGCTAATTTTCTAATGGTTACCTGTCTAGAATANCCAGAGGTCTTTTTTTCTTAAATTAGGTTCTTGCACCCAGCAATGGCTGTAGAAGCAGTCTTCTGTCGTCTGGACACATAATTTATTTATTTATTATTTAATAACAGGTTTTTATATAGCGCCATCAGATTACATAGCGCTTTACAATTTTAACAAGCAATAAGACAAGACTGGGCGGTAACAGACAGAATTGGTGGAGAAGAGGCCCCTGCTTGCAAGCTTAGGATAAGATATTGGGGATTGATACAGAGGGGTAAGTGCTATTCTTATACAATGAATGGACCAGCCAGGTTGTATTGTAAAAGTGCTCTGTGAGATACATACATATAAGGGTCTACGACCACCGATATTCTGGATCAAAGTATTAAGAAAGGATGATGGTGTTACAAATTGTATCACCATCCCTGATGTTGCATATATGCAGATGTGCTGTCACTGAGATATTGCAATAACTTATCTTATGGCTGATCACATTATATCCTGCTCATGATTACTTTGTTCTTTAATATATTCTCTTGATTTAATTTAAGTAACTGAATACCGTTAATCCTGGTTAGTCTGAGCTACACATTTTAAAGCAGCATTGCTATGAAATAATTTACTTTATTTTACTTTTTTTGCACTTGTTTGATCAAGCACACCCATTGGCAATGTCAAGTGTCCTTGAGTTTCAACTTTTTCCTAAAATGAATGTACAGTTAATTATATCTTTTTTGTTAACACTAACTCTGAACTTCTCTGTAGAATAAGTCAGATTTAACTGTTAATAAAAATGTTAAAATGCTTTATACCTGTTAGTATAAAAAAAAAAAAAGCTTTATCCCATTCCTCCTCTTCCTCTTGGGTCTTAACACAACAAGCTATAGATATTCATTCTATAAATATATGTTATACTAGAGCCATTTGTAAATACTATATGTTGTGGCTCCCTATAGATCATTCAATTGTCCAAATCACAGTGGAGTAAATTCTTTCTGAATTTAAACTGTGAGGATTAATTGAACTAAAGTGTGTTAGTAAATCATTGCTATTTATAGTTTATACATCTTATACACCATAATTCTTATGTCACCCTACACAGACTATCTCTAGCAGAGATCACCCAGGATCAAATATGTCCTACAAGTCACAGCCAAGAAGCTGACACTTGTCCATTGGTCAAGTGACGCTGGCTGCAAATGAAAAAAAAACCTGGAGGACAATCTATTAGTTTACTTACCTCTAAGCCAGAAAGTGATTTCAGTAGTTTCAAGTGGCTGCAGAAAACTATTTACATTAGTGAAGGAAGTCAAAAGTCATTACTTCAATAAATCCATAAAATACAAAATATGGTGTGTAGGCTCTGACGGCGCTAGCGGGCTGTTGTGGGGAATGAAATGGTACAATATAAAAGTATGACAGTCTAATATAGGTTAAAGGTGAAGCTCCATGTTGCAAATCATCATGTGGAGAAAAAGAACAGAAAAGGTATTAATAAAATAACATTTAATCCGTTCTCTCAAAATCAAAATAAATACATATATAAATATAAATCCATAAATACATGTGATAGAATAAAAAAGTGAGCTGTCTCGTACCCCGCAGATGGAAAGATGACTACCAATAAGAACCATCCTCTGTGGCTCAAAAAAGTCCCGGGAAGGAGCAATGTAAAGACAGTGGACCTTGGGTATGGTGAAGCCTGGGTAATGGACACGCTCTGGCTGCTGGGACTGACGCGTTTCGGGCACGTCCTGCCCTTTATCAAAGTCGTGACAGCAGCTAAATGAGTCCATGGTTAAATATCCTCCGCATGTCTGCGTAGTTGCGATGTTTCCGTCCATTAGAGATGACGTATCGGCATCTGACGATTGTTCCCTCTCGTCCGTTCTTGATGACGTATCTAGCGATCGTTCCCTGTTTTAGCAAAAACTGAAATGAAAATGATTTTTGAACTTAATACTATGGAACCGGAAGGCCTCAATAATGATTTTGAATTGAAATGGTTTTTATAATGACACACGTATTTTAGTATTTTAGTATTTTAGTATGACACACGTATTTTATTATGTTTTAGAATGGAGGAAGGTGACTAACAAATTTCTCTTTCTATACCTACCCTGGCTACGCCCAAATACGACCGATCTTGGAAACTAAGCAGGGTAGGGCCTGGTCAGTATTTGGTTGGGAGACCGCCAGAGAATACCAGGTACCGTAAGTGTGTAGGAGAATCACTGGGAACCCTACTCCTCATTATATATATATAGTCTTTAATTTACATATTACTTATCACATATAGCACATGTTTTATCATTGTTTTATAATTGTTTTATGATATTTCTATATTTTTAGCACTATATCACTTATTATAGCACTACATCACTTTAAAGTTATACATAATATGTAATATATTTATTTCTATTTAAGGTNAAACATTACACATAAATAGCACATCGTATTAACATTGTTTGTTAGATACTTCACATAATCCACATATGAATAGGTTCTTCTGAGTGTTTATATCCATTATCTAGTCAAATAGACCTCGTATTGATTAGAAGCAATACCCCCTGGGAATATTATGTATCATGTACAATAATTGTACATTTACTCAAGGTTAGACAATAGGTGCATACTCTTGAAATTTCAATGTATACTTACCTTCCAGGATATTTCAGTTGCAATCGTATATCAGCCTTACCTGCTTTGTGTGCGCATAGGGGTTTTTTTTAGGCAGGATACGTTTATAGCAGCAATTAATCCCTTTATATAAGATATATAGGATACAAAGCCATATATTATCATAAATTTGTAGATATGCAACTTATCGGTGTATATATGTATCGGTGTAGCTATCAATGTAACATGTACAATCTAAGGTATCTCTATATTCTTTTATATTCATTTATACTCATTCACCTTTATAACAAAAGTATAAGATCTGCATTGCCATATAATTTGAATTTTATTTATGTATTCGCCATATCATATAATACTAGTATAATTGTCGACTTTTAGTACATTCTATGGTTACTCTATATGTCAGCATTATATGTATATGTATTTGTCTCTATAACAACAGTATAAGATCTGTATTGTTATGTTTTTTATATATTTTTATTTGTATATTTTTATTTATATTTTCGCTATATATAATTATTAGTAAAATTGTCAATTTTTAGGCATGTTTATTACATATACTGTTTTTTATGTAATGTTTTTCTAGGAATGAAATGGTTACTAGGTGAGGGTTAGTTTTACCTTGAAGGGTTAAATTATATCGACATAGCCACGGCAATTGAAAGAAGGGCATGCCAATAGAAGGTAAGAGCACTGACGTCCGGCATCTCAACGTCATGACGTCATTACGAATGGACGAGAGGGAACGATCGCTAGATACGTCATCAAGAACGGACGAGAGGGAATGATCGTCAGATGACGAAACGTCATTTCTAATGGACGGAAACATCGCAACTCCACAGACATGCAGAGGATATTTAAACATGGACTCGTTTAGCTGCTGTCACGACTTTGATAAAGGGCAGGACGTGGCCGAAACGCGTCAGCCCAGCAGCCAGAGCGTGTCCAGTACTTAGGCTCCACCATACCCAAGGTCCACTGTCTTTCCATCGCTCCTTCCCGGGTCTTTTTTGAGCCACAGAGGACGGTTCTTATTGGTAGTCATCTTTCCATCTGCGGGGTACGAGACAGCTCACTTTTTTATTCTATCACATGCATATATGGATTTATATTTATATATGTATTTATTTTGATTTTAAGAGAACGGATTAAATGTTATTTTACTAATAACTTTTCTGTTCTTTTTCTCCACATGATGATTTTCAACATGGAGCTTCACCTTTAACCTATATCAGATTGCCATATTTGTGTATTGTACCATTTCATTCCCCACAACAGCCCGCTAGTGCTGTCAGAACCTACACACCCTATTTTGTATTTTATGTCAATTTTTTAAGGGGTGAACCGCATTTTAGTGTGGGTTGACAGCTGCTGGTGTTATATCAGCGCAGAAAGTTTCTCCATTATTTATTATTTACTTCAATAAATCCAGTTTAGTGGTACACTCTCAGAATAGCATCTCTCTGTCATGATGAGGGAGTAAATACAAACAAAAGTAGGCTTCCCCTACTTTTCCATTTTTTAAATAAATCTTTTTTATTAAACAAGCATCAAAATTTGACAGTAAATTGCATTAAAGGATAAATACAAAATGTAAAATTTGACAACATCCACCAATATTTTATCTTTTTATGTCCCCACACAGGACTGCTGTAGATGCAGTAGGATTGGGTCATCCACATGTTGTGCGTTGTTGTGCATATAGTCATGCTAGCTGTAGCATAAAAAGTCACAAAAGTCCTCATTGTGGGATAGATAAGAGGGAAATCTCCATGTGCGTTGTTTGTGGATGGGGTATCTGTAATTGATATAAAAAAAAAAATAGGAGCATGATCCGACATAATAATATTGGAAATATGTGATTTATGTATGCGGGGAAATAGGGANTCCAGCGTGAGGAGATGGTCAATCCTAGTGAATAGGGCATGTACTCCAGAGTAGAAAGTGTATTCTTTATTGGTATGATTGTGGGGCCTTCAAGGGTCTATGAGATTATGGATGGAACAGAAGGAAGGTAGTGTTGAAGTCCCCACCTAGAATCAAGTTTGGGGTGTCTTGTTGCAATAGAATGTTGTAAATGTGGTTAAAAAAGACGTGGTAAGGGGAGTTTTGTACATAAATGTTTAGGATGGTGAACAGTTCCCCTTGAATAAGTAATTTCACAAGAATATAGCGGCCTTCAGTGTCAAGGATCGAGAGACAATGTATTATTGCAAGTGTTTACTTATGAGAATGGTGACTCCTTGCTTTTTCTGTAAAAAGGTTACGGAAATGCATTGAGTCCGGACACGTTCCACGATAGGAAATGGAGTGTATGGCAGGTGGTGGGAAGTTACAGGAGTCTAGTCTTCACTAGAGACCCTAATGGTGGGGATACAATGGACTGCAAACTCTTAGCAGATTGCAACCCCTGAGGTCTATTTCCGTGAGTGTACTAAAACAGACACCAGGATTATCCAGTCAGAGAGAGTGAGAGCTCTTGATAGCAAATCATACTGGGAGGGAATGAATGAAATATGGAAAACATGGAAACATGGAAATTCTTGCACTCTCCACAGGAACACCAGTTGGAAAGGATAGCTAAGGCAAGGTGAACCAGAAATTGCAAGCNTTAAATAACCAACAGCAGGGGATGGACAATGCTGTCAGTTTTTAAAGCCAGGCTGCTGACCTGTGATTGGCCAGCAGCCTACCTGTATGCCTCTGCAACTGGCTGGTGGCCTGGTTGCAAAGCAAGAGCCATGACACCCTGAACATGCAGATAGGGGAAAGCATGTTGATTGCAAAATTCCCAACAGGGCTTCCACATGGCTAATTTCCTTGCCTTCAAATGTCACATGTCAGTATATCTAAAGGAAGACACTGCTGCTGATCCATGCCTGCAATGTTAAATGGCTGCATATAACATTATTGAATTTTCTCTAAATAAAGTTTTGGAGCAATAATAGTTTTCATTGGCCTGCTGGTATGTATGGAAAATTCTTAATTCAGTGATGTACATATAATATGTGGATGTTGTACAGAAAAAATTATGTTCAGCCAGTGACCTTACAAAAAAAAAAGAGACAGCAGTTTACACTTTTAATAGATATGCCCTGTATCACTCAATCAACAAGATTAATATGACTTCTATTTTTATATCACAATAAATATGTTGTATTAAACAATAAAATACCTGGCGGATGAATATTTAACAGTCTGCTCAACACTCTTGTAATTACCTCCCAGGGGAGTACAACCCAGCCTTTCGTCTCTTTAATAGGTACTATTAATTTTTAATGGGCAAAAAAGATGCCAGCAGTAAAAGTAGCATGCGGTTGAGCATTTATTTCTAAAATATGCTGGTAAAGGTCAATATCATCCATGTAGCCTTGCCTGTTCGTATTACAAAGATCATTAATAATCTGAACCTTCAGTACTCAACTGCTTATTATTAATTATCATTATTATTATAAAAAATATTATAAAAAAAACAGTTTTGATGATGAAGATAAAGTAAACTTTATAGAAATGTTTTCCTAACCTCCATTTTACCCACCTCACAAACAGTCTTTGTTACTATCATTTGAATTTTTACTGCTACCCCTATTATTTCTTGCCGTAGCCTCTAGGCCTAAAAATCTTTAGCAGTTATTATGACATAAATAATGTGTTTTGTTGTGAATGTTGCTATTGTGACAAAAACTGGAACAGACTTTTTAATAATTTGTTTGAGATCAGTTAATTTCTGATCTTACATTTGCATAGCATTTTTGTATAACATATAATATATTTAAATTATTTAATTTTTATATATTTTAATGGATTTATAATGATATAATGTTAAATCTAACGTGATAAGTCATGTTTATTATAATTATATATTCAATTGGAATGGTCTTCTTTAATGATCCAACTGATCAGTCCTTAATTATGCCCTTTAAATTATTGTTTATTCATATTTGATTTATTTTCATATGTATCTAATTTTAGTTGTTCTTATGGGTTAAGTCCCTACTAAAAATATTTCAACACACAAATTGCTTTAGTGTTTTTATTGCTAATATGAAGATGAATACTGCATCTGCTTTATTATAACTGGACTTTTGATTTGGAACCACTTTTGAATTGTGACAAATTGACTGAATTGCTTGGGCACGTCGACTTGTCNATTTAGAAATTTACTGTGTGGAGATTTGTATCCAAATCGCTGATCACCTTGTCGTCAATTTATAGCATGACAGACAAAGAGGTATTTACTAAACTGTGATTTGCCAAATCGACATATCGATGAGCTGAAATCACCATTTACAAAAGAGGTGCCATTTCCATGCAAATCAGCATAAATGGCTGTTGATTCTTCAAATGTATGCACACAAACATTGTAAAGTGGAAAAAAAATTCATAAAAACCCTACAAACCATTACAATACAACAAAAAATACAAAAAAATCTTTTTTACTCAGAACCTTTGTACCACAATTAACTTCAATATACAAATCTTTGCCTGCATATTTTTAAACAAGTTTTCACAGCAAGCTTCAAACAAGTTTCAAACTTGCTATGGCACGAATCAGGATGTGTGTNGGCTTTTATTGGGTGACAGTTTTGTCAAATTCACGTTTAGTAAATACCACTAAATAAACTCCATATCAATCATATTCGAAATTTACAGGGTTATTTGTAAACATTTGACTGATCTGACTACAAATCTCCCCTTAGTAAATTCCAAAACGGACAAATCAATGTGCCACGGCAATATAGCAGTGCGAGTAGTGGCTCTATGATTGTGGTGATCTTGTGCCTTCACTTATAGAACTGCACTGTTTGCCTGGTAATATTCACTTCTTTGGCATGTTATAAAGCAGAGTAAAAAGTAATTTTACCCCACTTCTTCATCTCTACACCGTAAGCTGGCCATTCACTAGAACAATTATTGTTCAAATTTTGCAGTAATTTAAAATTGGAAAAAAAATCATTTTATTGAGTGGCGCTGATTTTTTTCTAAAGCCTCCAATAATTGCTCAATCTTTTATACGGACAAAAGATTTGCAATAATTGTTGGTGATATTGCAATGTGAGTGGATATTTCAGATAATTGTTAATTGTTTTTATTTCTGAACTTTGAATGTGTTTAATCAAATTAAAAACGATTATTGGATAGTGAATGGAAAAAAAAAACATTTTTCTACGAAAGATAAAAAACAAGATACTCTACTTTTTCCACACCCATTAACAAAACAATAATTGCATAGTGAGTGGACTAGGCATGCCTGTGATTATTGACTTGTCTTCAAAGAAAAAAATATTTATTTATATATGTCTTTATATATATTTAGATATATAGATAGATAGATAGATAGATTCATTCATTTGTGCTCATAAGTTTACATACCCTAGCAGAATTTGTGATTTTCTGGCTATTTGTCAGAGAATATGAATGATAACTTTTGGCCTGATAACGTGCACACAAGTTGGAATGGCTACTAAAGGTAACCATCCTCACTTGTGATGTTTTTGCTTTTAATCAGTGTGTGTGTAAAAGGTCAGTGAGTTTCAGCATCTTTCATCCAGTGCTGCACTGACATGTCTAGATTATGAGTCATGGGGAAAGAAGAAGAATTGTCAAAGGATCTGCGGGAAAAGATAATTGACCTGTATGAAATAGGAAAGAGATATAAAACGATATGCATGTAATTGAGAATGCCAATCAGCAGTGTCCAAACTCTAATTAAGAAGTAGAAAATGAGGGATTCTGTGGAAACCAAATCAGGTAGACCAACAAATAATTCTACCACAACTGCCAGGAAAATTGTTCAGGATGCAGAAAAATCCACAAATAACTGTAACTGTAGCTGTAGCTGAAATACAGGACTCTTTGAAAATAAGTGGTGTGGTTGTTTCAAGATGCACAATAAAGAGGCATTTGAAGAAAAATGGGCTGCATGGTCGAGTCGCCAGAAGAATGCCATTACTATGCAAATGCCACAAAGCATCCCGCTTACAATACTCCAAACAGCACAGAGACAAGTCTCAATACTTCTGGAACAAAGTCGTTTGGAGTGATGAGACCAACATTTTAGTTTTTGGCCACAACCATAAACAGTACATTTGGAAAGGAGTTAGCAAAGCCTATGATGAAAGGTACACCATTCCTACTGTGAAACATGGAGGTGGATCGCTGATGTTTTGGGAATTTGTGAGCTACAATTTTTTGACCAAAAATTGGTCAAAATGAATGCAGCATGTAATCAGAAAATACTGAAGGAAAATTTTCATTCATTAGCCCGGAAGCTGCACATGGGACGCACTTGGACGTTACAACATGACAATGATCCAAAACACAAGGCCAAGTCAACCTGTCATTGGCTACAGCAGAATAAAGTGAAGGTTCTGGAGTGGCCATTTCAGCCTCCTGACCTAAAAATCATTGAACGACTCTGGGAAGATCTGAAATGTGCAGTTCATGCAAGACAGCCTAAGAATTTACAGGAACTGGAGGCTTTTTGCCAAGAAGAATGGGCAGCTTTACCATCTGANAAAATACAGAGCCTCATCCACAACTACCAGAAAAGACTTCAAGCTGTCATTGATGTTAAATACACGGAACTGGGGTATGTAAACTTTTGATCAGGGTCACTTGGGTAGTTTCTGTTGTCATTGTGATTTAAAAAAGAGTAAGCACAGTTGTTTGACAATAAACGGATTCACCCAACCACCAACCATGAGTGAAAGAACAGTTTGTGAGTTATTCATATTCTCTGACAAATGGCCAGAAAATCACAAATTCTGTTAGGGTATGTAAATTTATGAGCACAACTATAA
>JABWIB010005658.1:18193-36153 GCA_016617825.1 Platyplectrum ornatum
CAGGGGAGAGATGATGTTTCCAGCACAAGTGTAATAACAGTGTAACAGTAACGCTGGTCAGTATCTGTGTGCAACATGCAACAATAAAGTATTCTCCCTGCACGCAAACACTGACATTCATTTTACCTCCCCTGCAATTCATCATGGTTTTACCATGTGTAAGTGAAAGTGATGAGAGTGTAAATCTGAACCTGGCGCATAGGGGCAGCACAGTCGCTCAGCTGGTAGCACTTTTGGCTCCAGATGGGAGGTTGTATGTTCTCCTCGTGTCTGCATGCATTTCCTTCTCTGGTTTCCTCCTACATTTCAAAACATCCTTTTCTGCTGTTACTCTTCACGATGGATTAACCACATAGCGCTGATCTTAATACCTGACAGGCTGTAGTATAATGTCTGGCATGTTTAGAACAAACAACACAGGTTTTATTAAAGCTGAGCATTCGATTAACACAGATGAAATGGTGTTCTGATTTGTATTTTTTTTTTATATCATTAAAGAAATAAAACTGTTCAAGCACATGTTCTTTTCATTCCAGGTCCCTGCAGATTTACAGAATGAAGTTCTTATTAGCCTTTTAGAAACGGACCCTGATGTAGTGGACTATTTACTAAGAAGAAAAGCCTCACAGTCTTCGTAAGTAAATCTGTTTACTTTTCAGATTGTGCTGGGAATGTTTCTGTTATCCAGTGGAAATATTTACCATTCTCCAGTTGTAGGTCCCCAGTGTTTTTGGTCAGTGCTAATGAAACCATACACAAAGGAGATCATTAGTGTAGATAATCCGTAATTTGTATAAATAAAGTCTCTATATTCAGAGGACTTCCATTTCCTGCTGTAAAAATATCCGACACAAAAGCAACAACAAATTCCGATTCATGTTCACTCAACTCCATAGACCTTTTCCGCAGAGTAAATAACAGCAGAATGGAACAACATAATAGCACCCCATGTAAGTAACTGCTCCCATGTAAGTAACTTTTTCTCTCTCACTGTTATATATGGCATAAGAATCCTGGGTATAGCATTTTGAAAACATAGTTTGGCCATTGAACTGAATTGAAAGAAAAATGCAACAAAACAAAGAGCTACTAAAGAGTGCTGCAGTAATATAATACATAGTGCTTTACAATCTGTATCAGACAGGATTGTTAGGGAAGTGGCCCCGGCCCGCATGCTTACATTCTAAGAAGATTGATACATTGAAGTTTTTCTGGACATATCGGACATTGATGATTAGAAATATTGGGAGCTCCTAAAAATCAAATGAGCATAGACTGTCTAAAACCATCCTGCTGCATGTTTGGATATTATGGGCTAAATTCACTAAGCAGGGAGTTTGCAGGGGAATTCAAAAGCGGGGATGTTGCCCATAGCAACCAATCAGGTTCAAGCTCTCAGTTTCAATTTGCATACTGAGAATGTGAGCTTGAATCTGATTGGTTGCCATGGGCAACATCCCCACTTTTCAATTCCCCTGCAAACTCCCTGCTTAGTGAATTTAGGTCTATTTGATTATGTGTGATTGACATAATAATCTTTCTGATGTGTACCCAACATTACCCTACTTTATAAAATCCATAAACAATGCTCTCTAGGACGTTTCATTAGTAACCCCTGGGCTTTTGTAACACTACTATATGTTACTACATATATAAAATACTAATATATTTTAATTTTTAAGAATGTAACTACTTTTCAATATATACCATTTTCTAGAGCCAGATTATATGATGGGAAACCTATACCTATAAAATAACAACAAATATAAATGTTTTTATGTACTTTAAGACGAAAATATTTCTAAATTCATTAAAGCATTAAAACATTAGAGCATTTAAAGCATGGGTTTGTCTCTGGAAAATAACCAGCTTGGCAGATAATTTGTATAATTATTATTGTTTATTTGTACATTAGTCCCTGCCAAATTTGTAGTAAAGTCTAAATTCCCTAACCAACATACAGTATGGGGTTAATTTTGTCAGCAGCCAGTGAATGTGCTATCAAGATTTTTGGAGTGTGGGAAGAAACCTTACAAACTACACATATGACTCCTTAACTAAAAAGCAGTAATACAATATTTTTAGAAACTGACAGATCATTTTTGACATCTAGAGCAAGCTAAGTAACCAGTGCAGTGTTAAGTGCCATTGCATCTGAACTCACCATCATGTATTGCTCATGGTTTTCTCCAGCAACTGTCTGTATGCTGTTCAGCCATCAGCACTGTCCTGCCAGNCTACTGAATATCTGTCCATCAGTGAACAGTTCCTACAGATCCTAATACACAATGCACGACTTTTCAATCTAGAAGACAAAACACTAACTTTTTNAAATTCTGGCTAAATTGTTCTATTGTTATGAAACTTACTCTTTTGGGTCACCAGAGTGGTTAAAATATTATATAACATTATGGCTTTATCTAAACGCGGAATTATGAGTCACTGAGAGTTTCCAAATGTTACTGGAAACATATAACATATGATACATGCCAGGATATGTACATAGTTTGAAATTATGGGTCAGGGTTTTCCCTTCCTGAAGTTTTAGATGATTGGTGAATATATAGCATATCTCTTATCAATGTGCACGCTCTTGTTCCTCTTTCTAAGGTTTTACAGGAAAGAAAGGTAACATTACGTAACTACGATTTTACTAATCAGATTTTTCCTTCCTTCCTTTNATCCATCTGCCCAATAAATTCATGAATATGTCACTAAACCTAATGGTAAAGGATGAACTTCACTGTCATAGGTGTTGTTGTGGCTTCCTCTCTATTGTTATGCATTAAAACTCTGTTTGTTATATATTACTTGCAGATGTATTGCTTACTGTTGTTTCTGAATAGGCAGGCATGACAGCCTACCAAACATAACAGTAGCCTTCATGATTGCAGTTCCTGAAATATAACATATACAATAGAGAATGAGGTCCACACNCCAACTGATATGAACCATAGCAACAGGTTGGCTTAATGTAATTTCATAAAATGAGTCACAACACCCACACACCTTGAATGTCACAAAGACTAAAGAACCTATTCAGTGGATTATAATGAACCATAACCGGCATTTAAATTGTACAGAATGTATCACCATATGCGGTATAAAATAATAGGCTTCACCCAAGCACAATGTTTCCATGTTGTCTTTTAAAATGCAGCTAAGTGCTTTTCTAGAACCTTGGGAAAACAAATAAGGGATAAATAGTTGATATACGCATGTCTGTAAAAGAATTTATTTACAGTTGTCTTATGTTAAAATNAATATAAAAAAGTATTACTTTGATAATTAGGTTTTACTCTGTATCTGTGTTTCAATTACCAATTTAATAACTAATGTTATTTCTAGAAGGAGAGACAGATGGGCATATTCAGTTGCTGAATCCTTTATTGTGAATAGGAAATATTTATTTATTTTTTGAATTTTTTTTATTATTTATACACTGGTTCAGTGTGAACGGTGTTGACCAGAGAATGTTTGTGAAATTCCTGGGTAGATTCAGCTATGTGAACAGGCTTACTAACCTGGGAATTTCAGAGCCCCCAGCAAACTACCTTGCCAAGTATGCTTCTGCTTCACAGAATGGTTGGCCCTGTTGTATTGTGACCCAGACCCCAACTGCTCTTTCAAACTAAATCTGGACTTTAAACCATTTAGCAAGTTTTACTAATGCCACTTAGGCCTACGTGGTATTAGTAAATATAGCCCCNGGTCTTCACTGAGTTCCCTGATTGTGAGGACAGACATTTCAGTAGGCACTCAGAGTTAGTAAACATGGCAAACAGCAGCAACCTAAACAGGGAATGATACAAGATATAAAAAAACACCAAATAGAGGCTGCCATAGTATTCACATGGCAGCAGTGATCAAGCAAGATTAAGGTAACACAGTACACTTAAAACAGTGATACAAAAGAGAAAAACAAAAAAACGTAGTTCACACAACAGAGGTAAACCAGAAATATATACAGGAAATACAGAAAAATTCANACCACAGTCCAAAAATAAACTGGTACATGTAAAGTCATTCAGGGATATATACTGCTCATCAAGAGGCTCTGTAGAAACCCCACCCATCCAGTTTAGTTCCCTTATCAGGATACACTGGTAGGCGAGTGGGACAGCGGGACAATCGCCCAAAAGTAGGACTGTCCTGTTGAATTCAGGACAGTTGGAAGGTATGGTATCATGGTAACTAGATAGAGCTTTAAAAGGAAAAAAAACCTGATTTGACACAAAGCAGTAACATTTCAAGTCACTTGCCTTTCTTCCATTTAAATAATATGTTGATTCTACCCTTCTTGATGGAAAGAAATTTTACCCTCAGCAATGAACATTTGCATTGCATTCCACTTGAAGTTCTGCAAGCAATTAGCTGTGATCCTAGACTTTGATTGTCTTTCCTCATTCCCCCATTCTCAAAGTGTCAGTAATTGTGTAACACACCTTGCAACACTTTAAAAACAAAAAATACATACATTCTGAATGAAATTGCTCCTTATGAATTTCCTGTCGATGTGCAGATAACTAGATTTAGTATTATTAACAAACATCTCTCTCTCTCAACTATTTCTTATAGGGGCAGCAAGTCACTGATTCAAGAATAGGAGGCAAAAGCTATTTTTTTCTTTAAACTTTCTTTTCCCCTAATCTTCCCCTTCTTTACACATTGTTAGGATATGCCAAGTATGCTTCTGATTCACAGAATGGTGGGCCTTGCTGTATTGTGACCTAAACCCAAACTGCAATGATCATGACCCTTTCATACAGAATCTGGATTTTAAATTATGTAAACCATTTAGTTGCCTGGCAGCAACATAGATTTATTACCCTGTAGGGCACTATCAGAACTAGGGGCACAGTGGAAAGGCAATCCAGGTATTGGGATCAGCATGGAAGGCATTTTGAAGAGAGCTAAATCAGCACTGGGACTCCAGATTATCCATATGGTTGATGTTGCTCTCTTAATACACTGCAGGTGGTCAGATGCCCTAGGTTGCCCTGTTGAGAATCAATGGTGGAAACAACCCAATCAAGGTGGTCAGGGTGCCCCACACTTCATCACTGAGTTTGCATTGTACCCTTCTACTACAGCATCATGCAGACAGTTCACAACATTTATATATATATATATATATATATATATATATATATATATATATATATATATATAAATAAACGGTAAAATTAATCTGTCTATCTGTCTCTCTCTCTGGACCCTAAAGTCTGTCTTTTCCTGACTGACACCATTGATAGGCCTATTTATACTCTGTGTTCTGCCCACCTCTCCCTTGGATGTCTGACTGTTCGTTTCTGCCCCAGCTGCCATTCCTCCATATGTATGATGTATACTATTTGCCGATACTATACCATTGTGTGCCTGTTGTTTCTTATGTAAAACACAAGTGAGGAAAAGTAAATAATGTATTAATATATAAAAGAGACTGCAAAATGTACAATATGATTCATTAACTCTGGTAAATCACTCAGATAAGGTCAGTAATACACAGAATTGAATATATGAATCAAAATGGAAAACGATGAAGAAGTTTAGGATGGTGAAATAAGTCATAAGTAATTGTAAATNAGAAAATAAGAGAGTGTTCCCTTAAGAAGCATTGGATAAAAAGGCTGCAACTAAAGCCAGGATGGCATACAATATAGAACTTATTTTTATCTTGTAGGTGATCAGTAATTTTGTTCATGCTTGAACAACACCCACACAAAACAATATAGCAATGATAGGCCAGGGGCAGAAGGTTAGTTTATAACTGTNAGGCAAAATGTGTGAGGACACTGGGGACACATTGTAGAGAATTACGCAATGTCCACATAACTTTTTTTTAAACATTACTGTGAATGTATGTACAGAGCTTAGGTTTATTGGACTTGCCTGGCCCCTAGTGGTTATATCTAGACAGAAAACCAGTTAAACACTGAAGATATTTGAGCATTAGGATTACTTTTAAAATTAAATCTAGTTGAAATTAATTATCATTAATATGCTAAAAACGCACACAAGAATATTTTATATAGTATATTCTAATGTATTAGCAACAATGACNGTTGAGATCAGATCTTCTCAATATATATACCTTTAAAATTATTAAAATTATTCATATAGGCCTGGATTCTTATGTGCCTGCATAGGGGAAGAGTGTCACACCCCTNTCGCAGTTGTAAAAGGCAGGGGCTAGCAGCGTATGCTTGACCCTTGCCTTAACTCTCTCGAGCGTATCATAGTTTTGTGCTCGATTTTCGTTTCTTCTCCCCCCCAGTTTAGTTTTTCAGCTTACAGCAAATCGTTAATTACAANGATGTTTAATGACCTGTTTGTATCTTTCTCTTTCAGGAGCCCTGAACTAATGAGATCAGAAGGTTCTTTCTCNATTGAGGGAAGACACTCTTCTACAGACTCAAATAAAGCCTCCAGTGGTGATGTGTCTCCCTATGACAATAATTCCCCAATACTCTCTGAAAGATCCGCAATTTCAAGGCATGAAAATAACTCGGATAAGCTTTTTAAGGTGGCAGAACATCACACATTAGTTAGCCATTTACTATCCAAGACAAAGGAAAATGCACAGCCTCAGTGGGGTTTAAAAGGTATGGTTATTAATCTGCTTTTAGAAGTGTGTGCATGCACTTTTACACAAACACAGACACCCCTTAAAAACATGTTAATAATATAGGACTCCAGAGTCCAGAGCACCGTAAGTCCTATATCTAGATAACNAAATGCAAGACNTGAGGTTCTAATAATGCGGAAACCTATGGTGTTTTTTAGTTGTGTTATTTCAAATACTTATATGATGTATCATTTTGTCTGCAGACCCTCCTCAAGAAAATTTTGATATATGGGGAACCTGGCACACAACACTAAAATCAGCATCAAAAGATCAAGGAATAACAGGTTTGTATTTTGTTGAACANATATAAAGGTTTAATGATAGGTGACAGTGAGCCAATGTCTCTGGATCCATAGCACCAGGATCATTTCTCTCTGGACTCCATGGACTGTTTAAGCAACTTTCACATCACTGAACTCTAAGAACCATGACTGAACCATGTTCTGAATTTGCAATAAAATCCTATAATAGTCAACAGNGAGAGCTCCATGCTTCCATCAAATCCTATACTGTATTTTTGATGAAACATATGGTATTGGCATGTGGTGTTTCAACAGTGCAGGGCTGTCTGCAACCACAGGCTGCCTGTGCTAGATATCTATAATAAGTGATAGAAGTAATTTGTGTAGTGCTGCAGTACCAAATGCATGATACTAGTAATACATATGTATGCAAATACTGCTAGCCAGCAGNGGTGGGAAAAATAGTTAATTCAAGTGATTAGTGATTAAGATNCAGTTCATAAACTTATTAATTCAAAAGACTAGTTAATCTAGTTCATTATGCTCTTATAGGGGCTGATCCCAGAGTTGCATTTAAACCGTTATTTAGGTACAGCTGAGCAAAACCATGTTGCAATGTGAGGGGTGCAAATTCATTTTAATTCTATTGAATGCAAAGATAACACTTTTCTAGCGAGGAACCTGCACCTCTCTACTCTTGAACAGCTTATATTTGCCTCCCCTGCAGTTGGATGTTTGGTTATGTCCAGGTCTACACTTGCAACTGTTTTTCCCTTACTGCCAAACTCTGGATCAGCCCCATAGTTCATTTTGCTTCTTTTAGTTCATTTTGCTTCTTTTAGTTCATTTTGCTTCTTTTAGTTCATTTTGCTTCTTTTAGTTCGTTTTGCTTCTTTTAGTTCGTTTTGCTTCTTATAGTTCATTTTGCTCATCTAATGCATGCAGTTCATTATCACTGGCTCTGAAAAAGAGAAGTAAGACATAAATCTGCGCTAGTCACATTAAAGCACTACATACTTTTAGCTCTTGCTTAGTCATGACTGTTAAAATCATGAGCCAATTTGTCACTATAATTTATATTTTAAAAGGCAAATCATATTTTTAAGCACTGCATCTTTCAACTTGANGTACTAAAGATAAAGAGCAAATGGGAGATTAAGAGAGTGAGTAACATCCTTAACTTCTTGATGAACCAATCTTCATGGCCAGATCTAAGTACTAACCTAACTGACCTAAATTAACTAGATAAACTTAACCAGGACAGTGGTTCCCAAACAGCGTGCCTAGGATCCCTGCAGTGCTGCAATGCTCTCATTGGGGTGCTGCAGAATGTTTTTCCTGACATGGTGACACATTGCTATTTATGTTATTATAAGATGAGCGGCTTCTGCTTATAATGCGATAGGAATCCGACAGCAGCAGAGGTTTGGATTCAGTACTACTGGTTCAGTTACTACTTTATAATCTGATGTAGGTTTTCCTTTAGAATCTTGACTGTACTTGTTTAAAGTGAATGTACTATAAATCCCAGTTTTATAGCTTGCCACAATCTGAATTGTTTATAAGAAGTCCTATAGTCACAAGGAGACCTGCTGCAAGTATGGATTTACAATGTGTTTGCTCCTTTTTAAAAATATTTATTTTTCTTTTAGGTTCATATGGGAATATCTATGAGAGTAGCCCATTGCAGCAAGGACAATATTCTCTTTCCCATGGTAATCTATCACAAAACTGGTCTTTGTGTAAAAATTCTACAGATGAAGTAGACAATGGTAAGCCAAATATACGAAGGACACACACAGCAACTGCAATTCCAGACTGCAGGCCTCACAGCTCAGTGACGCGTGTTAGTAGTACTCCGCAAACAGAAACAGCAAAAAGAAACCTTGAACAACGGTTAAAATGTGACCAACACTTGGTCTCAAGCAGTATAGAGGATGTTACGGACAACAACGCACTGACAACGTGCACTCATAATAGACCACCACCTTTAAATTTACGACATTCTGATATCAATAGAAATGAAGCAAGACTCCCTCCACCCTACCCTGGTTCAGTAAAACAAGGAGTAGCACCGCCACTTCGATCACCAGTGTTTTCAGCTGAACAGGCTGTATGGAGACTACCAAGATCTGAGGCTGTTGTTGGGTCATCCTTAGAANGGACTCCATCAGCTGACCTTCCTGTTCAGGGTAAACAGACTTCATTGAAATCCTCAGCCAAAAACCAAAACACTAAGAATTTGACTGATCCGGAATGGCAAGATTGGCAAAGAGAGCGATGGCAGATATGGGAGCTTCTGTCTGCTGATAACCCAGATACACTACCTGAAACACTAGTATGATGGTTCCGGCACCAAACAAATGAAAACCATACNGACGTTGTTGTTGCTATGAGACTGAACAATGAAATAATTAAAACTGGTTTTATTTTTTTACATAATCTTAATTTTGCTTTCGATCCCCCACCTCACACCTTTTATGATTTTTATCTAAGCATCACTGCCAACATGACCATATTTGCAACCTAATGGCAAGGAGTAACAGAAATGCAGCCATATNCTTCAAATGATCAATGAAAAGGAAAAGCAAAGACCTGTAGCTGAGACTTATATTTATGTATATCCATTCATGTTCTATTCTATACTGGGCTGTACCTTGTGAGCACATGTAGAANGAAATACCCCAATTGAATCTCTATCTCTTCACTGCACTTGTCAAGCCATGATAACCAGTTCATTTTTAGAAATTTTGCACAGTTGGTTTATGTACTTTAAAACAATTCTTACCAATAGAAGGGGAAGATATTGCTTTAAAAACTAGATTTGGGGACACTAAAATAATGAAGCAGGCTAATGCCATAGCCACCTAATAGTGTACAGTATTCAGTGATGCACATAGTAGGTCAGGTTTCAGGTGAACCCTGCATACAAAGGAAAGATTCAAGCAGCGGTCCTATGTACTAACTGTGTTAACTCTACCAATGCTGCACTGCCCTGACTCATCTTCAGAGCTCAGCTATGCACAGTTACCATACACTTTATATATACCAATATACATATATAAATATTTATCCTGTGCTGTTATCTGTTCCTGTTATCCAACAATAAACTGGAATTGTATTATATATATATATATATATATATATATATATATAATAGTATAGCATTTCATTTTTCTCCAGTATTGAAGGGTTTACAAATACAATGTGCTTAGTTATGGTATGTGACTCTTAATCTGCGCTTTGCCACTATATTGTACGTACTATTTGTTAATATTTTAATGGCNTGTGCATTATCCACATTTTAATGGTCAAACACAGCCTGCTACATATTATCTTGTTTCCAAACCCTTTTTCTTGATGAATATCTTTATGATGTAGTAATTGTTGCAATTGAATTGGTTCCTAGGAGAAGCCTATGCAATGCCTATGCAAGTCAGTGGTTCTCAAACTGTGCGCCGTGGCTCCCTGGTGTGCTGCAACACTCTTATTGGGGTGCCACGGAATGCCGCTATTGTTTCTTAGAAGTGCAATGTTAGGAGCTACACAAGATTTGATGTCAACCTGAAGTATTTCTGTCTTTACTTAAATCGTTATTATGCTATTGTGACTGAAATACTGTAAAAATGGGACTGCTTGGTAGTTATTGTGTCTTAGGGGTGCCTTGATAAAATATGGAGCCCCTAAGGGTGACTCGAACTGAGAAAGTTTGGAAACCACTGCTCTAAGTCAAACATAGGCAATTCAGGTTTTGTGAAACTCTCATCATCCTTTGGAACATATAATTTATGCTTCTGCTGTTGAAACATACTGAGAGTTTAGCAACACCTTGACGGCCTATGGTTGCCTATGTCTGATAGGAGAGTACAGAAATGAATGCAGTTAGGACATTCTCCTATAAGAATGTGTAGACTTTACTATGCCTTGGAACTGTTCTTACTGCATTGTCTTTGCCTTTTTTGCCTTATTGTACAAGGATTGATTTAAGTCGGGTACGCACAAGCTGGCATTCTCGCTTCTTATGCGCTTGCTTTCTTTCTACTGAGTTAAATATGCAACCAAAACTAACGCATGGGCATTTTTGCATCAGCCCCACAAAAATGTATTTATCCTGCTTTTTACTGGAATAATGAAATGAAAAGTGTATTTNTTTCAATGGCCTTGCATAAATGTGGCAGCCAGGTACAGCGAAATAATATTTGCTTTATGCATCATACTCCATATAGCTTTCGTAATAAGGTCTTGTATAAAAAGCTCACANGCAGATAACATTCATTCGTTAATAATTATGAACAAATGTAATATATTGGATATTTTTATGGTGTCTTGCTTATGTATATAAAATGTATAATGTCATTGCACATACATCATAGTTCAGTATTATACAGGTACTTTATAGCAGTTTTTTAAATAGCCAAAAAGAACCATTCTGATCCAAAGTGATGCTAAGTGGATATATATAGCACTTGTCATTGTGGTTCTTGGTTTGTGGTCCAAAGTTAGGAATCTGTTCAAATGTTAAGTATTAAAATATGACAATTGTTTTTATAGTATCAGAGACCTATAGATGGAATNTATAAAATCACTGCAAAAAGCACAATCTGAGTTAATGCATACAAATGAATCATTGATAAAGCAAAGAAGTAAAGTGTGCAGTATTGTATTTCAGTTCCTGTGTTCTAATACCATTGTTAATGCAATCTTTAATTTTTACACACACACACAGAAACCCTACATTAGCTGTAATTTTCCTTTATCATTACTTGCAGCTTTATAGGGAGTTCTTGTATATTTGAATACAGAATGCAAATTACAAGGATGATCATACTTTTTCTTCCTAATGACAATAACAAATTTACTGACATTACTTTACTGNCTTGTCATGAAATACAAAATGCTAATTCCATGGGAATAAAATAAATGTCTCTGCAAAGGACCATGAATGCATAACATAACATTTCTTTTCTATATAAGTTGATTGAGACCAATACCAAATGTTCCTCAGATGCAGAGTTTGCAGCTGTGCTTAATAAATGGAGTCCCATTGTCTCTATATGTAAAAAACCAATACTAAGTGCAGATGTGGTTCACCGGTTCAATCGTCCGAGCAAACATTCAGAAGACAGAGGAGGTCCCGACACAGCGTCAACCCTTATCCTCACCCTCCCCTTCCATTATCTTTACCCTCCCCGCAGCCTTATCCTAACCTACCAATTCTCTCAACTCAAACATTCCCCTTCTCTGTGTAAAAATAAAGATATTTTGGCATACTTACCCATTCATTAATACAGGTATTAAAATAAAAGTATTTTCTACCTAAAGACAGGCAACATTCAGCTGTCAGGTGTATGAAAATGACATTTCAAAATGAAAAATGAATGCGGCAAGGTACACACATTTCCAATTCAATAATCAATGCAATTGACATAATATTTTTCAGTATTGTTCAAAAACACTATATAATAAATGTGATATTGACATTTATCAGTTGTAATGACCGGAAGGTCATCTCATCATAGCTGCATAGCTATATATAAAATATAAATAATGAACTGCACTGTACTACCCCTAGAGCTGCTAAATACAAACGGAACGGCAGTGCTGTATATCACTTGGTGCCACTACACTGTAAACACTGGTGTCTTCCACACTCTGACTTCTTACATTTATTTATTAAAACTCTGTGGGGTCTTCCGGCATTTTGTATCCAGTACAAGTGCTGATCAGCTGAGGATGGGAAAATTTGTGGAGGATGAGTGGTAAGGGTTAACCCCAATTCTACCCTAATTTCACTAGACTTTGCCGTCATGGACCTTGTCTCCTTGGTACAATCTGTAGGGCTAATAACACTAGGGGGTATATTTACTAAACAGCGGGATTGTAAAAGTGGAGATGATCAAGTTCTCAGTTTCATTTTACACACTGGAGAATGTGAGCTTGAGTCTGATTGGTTGCTATGGGCAACATCCCCTCTTTTCCACTCTGTGGCTGATGGATTGTGGGATAATCATATTTAAATTGTCATTGTTGAATTAGATGTTTTGTCATGGCCTAGTGCCAAAAAAGACCTGGGGTTTCTTAAAGAAAAACATGCATTGTTTAATATAAAAAAACCTCTTACATGCCCATATTCCATACTTTATTAGTTATCAGAATACCGGGGCGTTTTAATTCACCAGGTTTAGTATAATACAACACTCTGTCAGAGCATCACACATTGCTAAATGCCATTCAGCACCTTATATGTAGTGTGGGAACCACCAGTCTATATATGGGATTATAGCACTGAATGCCATTTAATGGTTTCCATGATATACACCAGAATATACTGATTCAATGTGCAATATTAACTCAGTTTGTGCTTGAAGAATAAGGTTTCTAGGAAATAATGCAGTGGGCGATTGGTTACTGCATATGCTTTTAATCCAGCACTGAATGATTTGTATGGAAAAATGTTCTTTGTATGCATCACTGCTGAGAGCGTGAAACACATTGCTGGGCAGACTGTGGCAGGCATTTTCAGCAGTGAACATGATAGCATGTTTGGATTGTAAGGGAATATAGGTTTCAATAATTATACTGGTATTTAAAATGTATCTGTTCTGCTACTGTACATAATAATAAAAGTTATGATGGGCACGTGCTAGTAAGCTATCCACTTTACCATAAAAAATGAAAATGCTTAATAAACAGGAGTAAAATGTAAACCATGCTTTCTATGTTACTTGATTTATTAATGTCATATTTCATAAATGTCATTTTGTAGCATACTTGAAAAATAGGTGTGGCAATTAATCATTGGGATCAATACGTTGTATTTCTCTGACTTGCTTGATTTATAATGCTGGCCCAATAAATCAGTTCAGAGTTTGCGATTCCTTTAGTCGCATTTAAATTATAATCCTCTAAGAGAAAAAACCCATGCCATGGTGATTCACTGACCAATGTTCCCCAAGTCTATATGTTCTTCAGGCAGCTGAAAACATGCCCATAGCTGAGGGGTTCTAGGAGTAAAATTCTGAGGGGCTCTTTGAATCGGAAAAAGCTGGCAACAGAACTTTGAAAGAAAATTTTGGTTGGATACATGATTTTCGTTACGGCGAATGTAGCATTTTCCAATTTAAAGACAGACGTTGCGTAAGGGCCTGTCACAATATAAGGAGACCTCCTGGAGTCTCACCTCTTACAACTCCAAAATGCCTTCTGTAGCAACTTTCCACATGCCATAATTCTATAGCATAAAAATGTAAAAAGGCAATGAATAGTGCAAGATGAGCCAATAAGTTTTCCACTCACTGGTCACACAATACAAAATAACATACTTGGCCGAATGTTGGGAAGTCTGGCCTGTTCCCTACACCAGTGATGACCAAAAGCGAGGCTTGGCCAGAACAGTTTCAAAATGGCGGATCTTGTGGGTTGCTCCTGCTATGATGTAGTCAGCACCTACCAAAGATGGTACAAGGGTTAAGTCCGTATTTTTACCTTTCCAATATAATTCCAATTAACCGAAATGCAGACTGAAAATTCGCTCTTATAAGCGCACCTGATTAACCTCCGTAAGTAACAAGCGAACAGCCGCTTAGCAATTCGCAAAGACGCAACTGATGAGTACTGCGTAGACACGCAACCAAGGCACACTGCGTAGGCACGCAACCGATGCGCAATGCTTATACACACAACTGTTGTGCAATGCGTAAATACACAACCGATAAACACAGAGAATGTGCAACTAGTTACCCGACAATGTAAGTGAAGAAAAACAGACTCCAATCCCAGAAGTTGTGGTCCGTAGATTCTATTTCAGCAGGGAGAGCAATTACCCAAAGAGACGATCCTGGTTACAGCAACGGAGCTGCGCAATCCCGGCTATGTCAATCCAAACACTGACCTAACCTATACAGACTAAGCATGCAATATTTATACAATTGGAATCAAAAGGAGTGATGCTTCGATCTTCAGTCCATCGATGCCAGGTGGTCTTTGTCCTCAACTTGATTGGAGATGGTCATTGTCCTTTGTCCTGGCATCCTGTGCTTATCTTCCCGCCGCATTCTAATTACTAAGCATGCACAATTTAATACTAATATATATCTAACTTTATAAAACATTAACAATGCAACATTACAAAACCAAATACATATTAATCTGCATATCCTAAGCTACAATCTGATTATAAACATGACTATATTATGACATTGTGCGGCATAGTTNCGCTCTTGTGGATTCGGAAAGGAAAAATAATAATATAAGTTAACATGAAAATAACATTTATCACACATTGCTCTTATTAATGAAGACCAATCATTAAAAGGGACGCATCTTTAACTACCTTATGATCGCATTTAGTGTTTGTACGATGCGATCATCACAACTTCCTTTAATCGCCCGGAAAGGTTAGAATTGGTAATGCGCAGGTAAAATCGCAAATATGCGATTTTACGCAAAGATGTTGTTTTATTGTATTTTAGATCTTTCGTCATTGTTTATATTTATGAAGGATGCGGTTTTGTGCAATGCGGTGCCGTGCGCTTCCAAAATGGCGCCAGTTCATCTGCACTTCTTTGTTCTTAGCGATGACGATGCTTTACACAGAGGGGTAGGTAGGGGGGAGGGGGTATTAAAATGCCCTGCCTAGATGGAATCAGACTTTAACACAAGGTAGGACAACTGATGATGGAAGTGTGTGCTGCACACACAGGATGGAGAAGGGATCTATTTACATTATACAGTANGGGCATGTTTAGGCACTTATGCCATATACAAATTTTGAGCTGTCAGCAATTAACATGGGGATGGCATAGAAAATCTTAATATGCAGCAACATTTCAATTTTGAACAAACATTCTAAGACTGGATAATAACAATGTAAAATATTCAGAAGTTACCAGTTGTCAGTCGCAAAGTGTATGTTTTATATGCAACTGGAATATATACTCACAAAACCCAAAAACAACACAACACATGCTTTTACTCCAGTGGTTATGGTTATATTATAGTGTAAAAAAGTTGATGGGTTACCAACATCTTATGGTAAGTCGCAAACCGTTTTGACCATGGTGACATCTAGTCTTATCAGAGTTATGAAGGGTACACATCAGAAAGATAATCTTTTCACTCAGTGAAAAACGACCCTTTCGGTAGTTATTTTACGTCAAATTCACTTATTTTGTGGATTTGGGCTAAAAATCATCTAGTATGTGGTCAGCTTAAAATAAAATTCATGTTATGCAATAAAACGTTAACAATACGGATTGATAACTATATTGTTCCCAGCTTAAAGTAGTTAAAAAGCTGGTGAAGACAGGTACCCGGGTCTATTAAGAATGACAGGCACCCCATCCATTAAGCTGCATAAAGTACTGTAAGGGAGAGGAAGCGCCAGGGGAGGGGGAAGCAGATGGGCACCTCTCCGGTGCCTGCCACGGCTACCCCATGTGTGGTCTCCACCACTTGCTGGGCACATTCTCCAGAACCATACTGTTCTAGTGATTGGTGCCAAAGATAGGAATCACCCTGTTCATTGGCACTGGTTTCCACTAGAATGAGATTGTTCTAGTGGTTGCCCAGCTTTATGTGTGTACTCACCAACCATGCTGCAGGATCGTTTCAGATTGTGCATGGTCTTGTGAAATGATTGTTAGCANATCCTAANGTTTTTGTCCCCATATCTGCAGAAACCTGCANTGTGTACTGATCACACAATGATTCTCATTGAGAATGAAGTATAGAGCCACCTGGTGGACGANNGTNATATTGCAGCCTGTTAGGGCAGGAAATCATTGCGGCATTGTAAACATACACGGACCTCCAGATCTATANGAGGTCTTTTAGCTGATCGTGTGAAAGCAGCGCTATCGTGCTCGTGTGTACCCAGCTTACTCAGGTTGAAAGGGCAGACATGACACCCTCGGAACGTATTGCTACGCGAAGCCCCGCCTCTATTACCACAGCCGTGCACGCCTATAGGTGAAGCCGCCCGTCACTCATAGCGGACTCCTCTGTCCAGCCCCACAAATTGCCTGTTGCTTGGCAACCAGAAGGACGCTCTGTGTACAGCAGCACTTTTACCGTGGTAACGGCGAGGAAAGTGTTTGACTCCTCTGTATACACAGCCTGGTATGTAACCCGCGCCAATGCCGGATCACCCGAGACAGCGCACTGGCACACATGTCCTATAAGCAGATCTATAAATTGTATGAATCTAGTTGTTATTATTAGACATATAAATAACTAGCATAGCTGGTGTGTGCCACTGCTTATGGTATACTGAGGATGAATGTGTGCTCTTCTTATCTGAGTATTGTTTTGTTTTTGTTGTGTTTATACATCTTCAGTCTCCCATATAACGGATGAAAGTCATGGAGGAGTTATGTGATAGTGCACTAGGAGTGAGGATTTCACCTGGCTTTCTTCATTNCATGGATGCGGTAGTTGGGAAGACATACAAATCCAGTATCACCGTGCAAAACATCAGTCATGTCGCCAAAACAATCAAACTGCATGGACCCAAGAATCCCCAGGTATCCAATATGTTATACATCATGTTCCATGATAGATATATATATATATATATATATATATATATATATATATATATTTATATCTTACAGTTTAATGCTGGCCATATATGCGATAGGCAACACATGCAATAGGGGTGCAATGATACAATATCGCATTGATAAATCTTGCTTGCTGCTGGCAAGGTTCAGGTTAATCGCAGGAGATTTATTGTATATCGCACGTGGATTTATTCATCTCCGGGATGATCGCACAGGTGTATGGCCAGCATTACTGATACAGCAACCACAGGTAACTGATTTACTATAATAGTACTTGAATNCATTTCTGTGTAACTGTATAAAGTCGTTGTACATAAACAGTTNTTTCCTGAGGTTTTGCACAAAGGACATGTCAGTTGTAAATAAAATGCATTCACCAAGTTCAGAGATCTGACAGCAGCGACTTTGGAGTGGCAGTACTGACAATGAGCATTCATTTGAGAAATGCAAACAGATATATATAGGCAATTTTGCTGAGGTGTAATACAGCCACCCTGGGCCGGACTGGTCGCATATAGGGCAGAGTGG
>JABWIB010005659.1:0-17333 GCA_016617825.1 Platyplectrum ornatum
AGAGGAGGAGAGAACATGGACAGTGCGGAGCAGAGAATAGTGACAATGGCGAATGAAAGTGGACAGAGGGGAGAGAAGCGTGTGGACAGTGCGGAGCAGAGAATAGCGACATAACAGAGAAGAGAGCTTGGACAGAGCTGAGGAGCACGAAAAAAGTGAGTGTGGACAGAGTGCAGAGGAGAGAGTGGACAATGTACTTTATGGGGACAATGAACTTTAGGGGATGGGGCAAATTCATACTATGCACAGTATTAAAACTATTGTATTAACAAGCAGCACTACGTGACAAGCTCTGTTTTAAGCTGTCAGACTATGGATACAGTGCAGGGAGTGTACCAGTCATAGACTCCCCTTCCCCTCACCTCCTGTGCCCCCTGCAGTTACACCCCTGAATAGTCTCTCATCTTTATACAGTATCTTCATTCTGTAAATGTGATATCTATGATATCTCTGTAAATGATATTGCTATTGCACATGTGTGTTCCAGATAACAATGGCTAACAGTCTATTGCAAGCTGTTACACAGCGCACGAAGCCTCCCATTCTATTATATCCTCAATAATGAAGGACTATCCACCACTGTGTCAGCGTGTTACCAATCACTCCCACTTCACTTACAGCGGTTTGTTTTAAATTCAATTTGTACAGTTATAGAATAGCTGTAAAATAGCCAATATGCCATATCATTCGTATAGCCTTAATTCTAAGCAGACATATGGCACTACAGATTTTGTGAAGCTACAATAATTCCCAGAATGCTTCAACAGCACAGGCATAGCATCATGGGATTTGTAGTTCCACAATGCATGTAGTGCCTATGGTTATCTAAGAGTTTGCAGTTGTATAGAAGAATTGGTGTTTATTTCATTCTGATAGCTAACATTTTGGCTGGATTTGTTAGGGTTAATATGAAGAAGAAGGACGCATTTTGGCATTATCTTTACTTTGAATTTGCAGGGGAATTGAAAAGTGGAGATGTCGCCCATAGCAACCAATCAGATTCGAGCTCACATTCTCCAGTATGTAAAATGAAACTGAGAGCTTGAATCTGATTGGGGCCTATGGGCAACATCCCCACTTTTCAATTCCCCTGCAATCTCCCCGCTTAGTGAATTTAGGCTCATATGTCCCTCATGTCAGCCAATGTATCCTCCAAGTACATCTCCTCTCAACCCATGCATACCTCATATGAGTCAATTTATTTCTCATGTCATGTATCGCACATATTAATCCAATCAATGCATCCCTCATGTCAATCAGTGTGTCTCTCATGTCAATCAGTGTATTACTCATGTCAATCAATGCATCCCTCATGTCAATCAATGTATCATCTCATGTCAATCAGTGTATCGCTCATGTCAATCAATGCATCCCTCATGTCAATCAATGTACAGTATCTCTCATGTCAATCAGTGTATCATCTCATGTCAATCANCATGTCAATCAGTGTATCGCTCATGTCAATCCATGCATCCCTCATTTCAATCAATGAATCTCTCATGTCAATCAGTGTATCGCTCATGTCAATCAATGAATCTCTCATGTTAATCAGTGTATCATCTCATGTCAATCAGTGTATCTCCCATGTCAATCAATGAATCCCTCATGTTGATAAATGTATCCCTCATGTCAATTAGTGTACCCCTCATGTCAATCAGTGTATCCCTCATGTCAATCAGTGTATCCCTCATGTCAATCAGTGTATCACCCTATGTCAATCAATGCATCCCTCACATCAATCAATGCATCTCTCATGTTAATTGACCTCTACATCTTCCTTTGTGTGTGTCCCCTTTCCCTGTAGTTAGTTAGCAAAATGAAACACTACAAGAGCAACATGCTTTAATATTGCTTCTAATAATGGTAAGAAGATGAAAGGTAAAGATAGAGACCTACGTGATCTACCAGAAATGTTACTATTACAAACCACGTCATAAACAATAAAGTATTTGTGAAAACCAGGTGACAGCTCACGAGGCGCTGATGTCACAGCCTTCTCCTACTTAATTATGCCATTTTGAGGGTTAATTTGTCCCTTGTGTTCTCAAATCTGTTTACATAATTAGATATAATATTTAATAATCCTTGATGATTAGGTAATCAGGGCATAGTATCTAATTCTATCTAATTTAGATCATTCATTGTTTTGGATAACCTTTTTCTTATAAGTCTTAATCCTTCCATTCTGAGTATATTAATAACTGTTCTGTAACATTTATTTTTGCATTTCGAACTCTATTTTGTCACCACTATGTATACTTTCATTCATCAAGGACATGTTCATGTCGAAAGCTCATATTTATAGAATTTCTAAGATGTTATACGATCTTGAGCAACCTATTCCCTGTTATTAATCTTACATAAGAGTTATTATCACATAATAACAGTTTCACTTAGAAACTAGCATTATACAGGATAATCTCTCTCCTGGCATGGAGCTTCTGGGTAATCACCATATAAAATATGTCAATAATTCATTATAATGCCTGCTGGAAACCCATACATATATTTATATTTAACAGTATGCATTAACATGATTACATTGTGAAGCAACATTTAATAAAATGCCACATGGCTAATTGTATTATTTATATATAATGATGCAGAAGTCATTAAAATAATTCATGTTAGAAATATGTAAATACATATACAAATCCGTTGTGTTAGAGGTGAGATTAATGAAAACAGTACATAGAACTATAAGGACATAAACTGTGATGTTAGATAATGATCACGTTGTACACCTCATCAGTTCAATTTTATTGTTTTAATATCATGATTATGTCAGCTCCTCTTTGAAGCTTAGATTTGTTGGTATATCCTTATGATTTGACATATTACTTGGATGAATTCGCTTCCACTGCTACCTATGTTGAATTAGTGTTTCCTCAAATATCTTTTAAACCAGTGGTACTGGTGGTACTCAAACCACTGCCTGGTGATACTAAATCCACTGTCTGGTGGTCCTCTATTCAATGTCTGGTGGTACTAGATCCACTGTCTGTGGGTCCTTGATTCAATGACTGGTGGTATTGGAACCACTGTCTGGGGATCCTTGATTCAATGACTGGTGGTATTGGAACCACTGTCTGGTGGTACTAGATCCACTGTCTGGTGGTCCTTGATTAAATGACTGGTGGTATTGGAACCACTGTCTGGTTGTACTAGATCCACTGTCTGGTGATCCTTGATTCAATGTCTGGTGGTACTTGAACCACTGACTGGTGGTACTAGATTTAATGTCTGGTGGTATTGGAACCACTGTCTGGTGGTACTTGATCCACTGTCTGGTGGTCCTTGATCCACTGTCTGGTGATATTTGAATAACTGCTTGGTAGTACGTGAATGACTGCCTGGTGGTACTTGAGGCAAGGTTGTAAGGAGGTATACTTGTTCATTAACCAGGTGTGGTAACAGAATGCAGAGGGTATATTGTATCTAATATCTTTGGGACAAAATAATATGTAATAAACATATGTAATAAAAATGTGTGACTATATATATTTATATTTACTTGTTTATTTTTTATTATTATTTTCCCTTGTTTTTTCCCTATGGGTAATCTATGTGTCTACATAATAAGTGGTAGTTGACTTGATACCATAACAGGTAACTGGTACGTTGGTCCCCTCAAGACGTTAAGATCCATCAGTTTTAAACCTATTACACTCCAGGGTCAATGCCGTCCTTGTGTTCTATTAGATTTATTTATGTGGTTAATTCCTTGTGTCAATCACCACACCTCTGGCTACATGGATAGAAATGAGTGGGCCACCTCTGTTCTAACGTCATGTAAAGAGAGGAAGGGCAGGAACATCGGATAATTTCAAGTTACACTAGTATTACTCATAAATGTTCCTGGTTGCCTGCCATGGGCTTGGCATGAATCTTTGAAAGACAAGAACATCAGAGAGACTAAGTACATTAAGTATGTTCTACAAGACTGTTTTATCTTAGCATTAATTGCAAGGCACAGAGAATGAGCTGACTGCATAATATCAGAATCTGCTTTCAAAACATCTGGCGAACCGCACTATATTATGCAATTTCCATGTGTCTCCGATCATTTGTCCTATTAACATCTAAATGCATTGTTGACAATGACAATCAAATTATTATTTTAAAAAGTCGTTAAAAAATTAAGTACAGGCATCATTTTATAAAGCAAATATCAGCAGCGCTCCAAGCAGAATGTGATGCAATTTTAACTACCACCAACCATGATTTGATGTGTTGTGTAATTAAACGGAATATGCGGAGTATTAATTTTATTTAGTTTTGCTTTGTTGCAATTCTCACTTACCTCACCTTTAGATAAGCATGAGGGTAAGTACAGATGTGACACTTTATAATGTTTCTAAAATACAGCCATGTCGCGGTATGTATGTCTGGCTTCGGCACTTGGATTGTCCTGGTTATCTTCTGCATTGATACGCCACCTAGCTGTTACTGTTGGAACTGCAACTTTTCATAGTTACTGAAGGCATGCAGCAAAAGCATATTAACATGCTTTTTGGATAAACGCAGCGCTATGGGGGTATTTTATGAATGTTATACAGTGTCACATCTGTTGATGTAATAAACTTGTGGTCGGATAATCATTTTGTCCAAGCCCATGTTCTGTGACCCTATAGCCAATAGGGTCAAGGGGGGAGGGCGATTGAATCAAATGGGAAACCACAGTCTGAAAATGTATTACTATAATGTGCATAGTTCTCTAACAGCACACAAATAAATAATGCAGATCAACTAAGAGTTTATTCCAGATTGGTTAATGTAATCTGAATGCATTCGACTATTGTCTACAAGTAACATCAAGACTTATAGTGTGTCCTGATACATTTATGAAATGTGACATGGCTTAATACTTTACACAACATATGAAAACAATGCGTTGGTGGTGGTTTTCCTTAGAAATGCTTATTTTCATGCCAGGCTTAAAATAGTTGGAGGCAGCCATTTTGTACACTGAATCATTATGAATGAACTCAACTTTAGCCTTCAAGGTGGCCCTTGTTAACTGTAGATGGAGACCAGTTTAGATGCATTTTTGCATCTATTTAGCTTTTTTAAGATGTTACCTAATGAATAGCCATAAAATTAATACCTAATTAATTTGAAAATGCAATATTGGTCCACTCCACAAAATGGCAGCCTCTGCTGTTTTAAGTTCAATTAGATACAAAATATTTCCCTATGATATGCTGAAACACATACCAAAGGGTGCTAAGGGGGCAAAAAGCTAAGCTACAGTGGCCATACTGGCACAAAATTCATTCGCTGCAAGCATCAGAATGATATCAGTCTAAGCTAATCAATTTTATCATAATCATGTTCTGTAGCAAGGCTGTAAAAATCAATAGTTCTCTTTAGCGATGTAGAAGATTGGCTGGGGTTTTTTTGCCAATGCTAGCAAGTCGCAAGCCAAAATCTTTAGAAAAATACCTTCCGGAGTAATATCTATAGATACCATTTTTGGCAATGGCATTTCCAAATTGTCTGTAATGTAAACAAAAGAATACAACTCAGATCACATTTATGGCAGATGGAAATGAATAAATCCCTTAAATGACAGAAAATCAATGCGGAGATACTTTCATTTGACAGCTGAAGCCTTGTGCTACAATAACAATAGCCTCTCACTGTGGGTCACCGAGGATGGCCATAGAATACTGCATACAGAATAATCTAACAATATAACAATTACTAGCTAGATTTGTGGGTAAGACATAAGTGTACTTCTACAACACATCAATTTACCAGAACATTAAAATCACTATGCTGTATGGGAAGAAGGCTGGCGGAGGTAGTACACTGTGTTAGTCAATGTTCTTCTATTAAGCCTTGGTTCCAACACGACATTCATGTTGACCTTACTTTGACATAGAGCGACTTAAACATTGTTTAAGCCTGAGAACACACTTTCACTCCCAAATGACGTTGAACTCCCAGTCATACTGCAAAAGGTGTTCAGGAATGGTTTTAGGAACATGACAAAGAAGGTGTTTACTTTGGCCTTCAAAATACCCAGATCTCCATTCTATTGAGCATGCCATGCTCAAAAAACAAGTCTGAGCCATGGAGGCCCCATTTTACAACTTGGAGGACATACAAGATCTTTTGATATCTTCTTGGGGGCCAGATACCAAAGCACGCATTCACAGGTCCTGTGGAGTCCAAACCCCAATAGGGGTGGCGGGTGGTTTTAATGCTTTGGCTGATCAGTGTGTTTTCCATTTGTAATAAAAAACATACATTAGGCGCTATGGCAGAAGGAAGGAAATTGCAAAAAATAGATTTCCAGGAGTACATTATACTTTCATATTACATTAAAAAACACAACAACATCATGTCAACACTAGCGCTACACTTTTATATTAGTCACCAGAAATCTACATAGGAAAGATGTCAAATATGTTTTATCTGTACCAGTGCATAACAAATTCCCATTTAATGCGCCGTTTTCAACGTACACTCTTACACTTATTTCCTATTTAATACCAGCCTCTGCTTTTATTCCAGACAATTTTATGTCAATTTTATATCTGATTTTTCGTAAGTGTCGCTTTCTGGCAGCTGGCAAAGATTAAAGCTGTGCTGGTTATTATTTTGACAGGGAATAGGTTAATCTATGTACCGTTTCTCTGAATGCAAAGGAATTAGCTCCCCTCTAGCAGAGGAGCCCGTCTCTATCTATACAATACACTTTTCACTCTTGAATGCAGCAACTGAACATTAAAATCACAGACCTGAGATGGCTGCTTTCACGTGTCCAAGGACAATTTTTACGACTACGACAGGAAAGGACAAATAAATTATAATTTTCACATCTATAGTTTCTTGTTGGTGCTTAAGTTAAGGAGTTTAGCTTGGGATCTTCAGGGGAAGAGACTGACCAGGTCCCTGGCTCCGTGGGGCATGACTCATGCCATTAAGCCACTCCCCTGCTTAAAAGTGGACTATCATGTCTATAACAATTGTTTTTACGTCAGTACTGCATTATTATGTTATAATAAAAAAAAAAACAATAATAGTAAACAGTAATACATTGGATATAGACACTAATTGCTCTTAACACATTCCCATGCACCAGTTTTATTAAGGATTGTAGAAGGGCTTTAGCTGATACATGCCCAAGAAATCCATATTCCCGGTGCTCTGTGCAGTTCTTTCAGTGAAATGCCAAATCCATACCTCAGTCAGGGCTGCTCATAGTTTTAGCTTTTGTTTCTTTTAAGTGTTTATTTGGATTTCGGCTCACAGAATTGTAACTGAACAAGGACTGAAACAACAAAATGCAATCCTGATATTCAGGACATCTTTAGTGTGCTTTAAAAACTCGCCAAGAGATAGTCATTCAGCACAGGAGGAGTTTCCCTTGTGTGAGGTAACCCTCAAAGAGAAAACCCAGAAGCGAAGAACTACTGTGGTTGACAAACACTCTTGGCATTTGTTTCAATATTAGCTTTGTATCAGCTCCAGGAGTAAGAATAGGGGATTTTTTGCAATTTATAGAACAGGAAAACATCCACTTTTTGTGAGTGACGGATTCCGAGGAAAGAATTGGTTTCTACGGATCCAGTTCTGTACTGGGACCAGAAACTATAAACAGTACCATAAAAAGCTCATATACGTGACAGAGCAATTCTAAAATGATGGTGTTGGAGACTTTACATTTAGGTACATCTGGACTAGATCCAGCCCCCGAGGGGATCCTGTGAGGATCTCCCTACCCACCAGAAGTGTTGGGCAATCTCTGTGATGCTGATTTAGCCATTGCGGTATGATTTAGAAATAATACACTCTCTAAGCTCACAGGGCTGAATTAACTAAACCGCGGGAAAGGAAATGTTGACTCCGCCCAAGCCTCCCGACTCCACCCAATCCCCACCCCATTTGCATGGTAATCAGGGACATTTTATTTTTCATTTTAACTTCCAAAATCCTCAAAACCTACCAGTTTGTCCATTTATCGGGACAAACAGGTAAGTGGTCATGACACCCCTTTGGTAATGCGCCTTGATAGAACTGGCATTTTGTCTCGATGATGATAATGTGGCTTTAAATGCATTTGTTTGGCGTGTGACTGCTTTTAGCCGCAGAATCTGAATAAATCGCTCCCCACTCTGAATCAAGTCCTCCGTGTACAGAAAGTAGCTCTTTCCCGAGGTTTATTAAGCCCTGCAATGTTAGCAGCCTCAGACAGGGCGACAGATTTGTTGGTAAAGTAATTCAATATAGCGGTCTGTACAATTCGCCCGGCCTGATTGTGAAAGTGTTTATGAACTGTAGTGTTCCCGAGAGAGGGCTCCTGCCATAAGGAGTGATTTATCACACCATATCCTCCCTGTCTGCAATAAAGGCAGCGTTTGCTCACAACACAGAGCTCATGGTACCCCCGTTGCCTTGTTGTGCACAAAGCACAGTTATAATCACCACCATATAACATTATACTGGGTTTACATCATAATAAACACTGTTTCCAGGAACACGCACAGGGAAATTGCCATTTTATGACATAGTGAAACGGTCACAGTAAAGTTATTGAGGAAAGCTACACCTTTTGCATGTAAACATTCAGGGCAGCCATTTTGTCAGATGGGCCCATATATTTGTGATAACACAACCTTTATATTTCATTGAAACAAGTAATAACACAGAAGCCTGTACCAAGTATAATAAGCATGCCACTGGTTCTATAAGGGTGTTATCAGGCCCGCATTAGGAGCCAGAGGCCTAGATTTGGTAAGCTGGGAGATTGCAAGAAAAGTGGGGATGTTGCCCATAGCAACCAATCAGATTCCTGCTCTAAGTTTCATTTTAAATACTGGCGAATGTGAGCTTGAATATGATTGGTTGCTATGGGCAACATCCCCACTGTTCATATAAAATGTAGGATCCCAGGAGATCCCATATAGGTTGAACTTGATGGACTGACGTCTATGTTACTACAGTATGTCTAATCTGCCTTCTTAGTAAATTTAGGCCAGGAACTGAAAAAGGCCCATTAGAGTGGCCAGTGATTTGTGAGTGTGACCACTTTTGTGTGTGGTGGTCAGTTAAATGTGGACCACTTAATCATGCCATACCCTTCATTATCACTACTTCATAACACTGATAGTATTAGCCCTTGTTGGCAATGGCAGCCTGGGGCTGTATTACTATTAGCCCCATTGTTAATCGTCCCTGGATGATATTGAAATTCTTAATGAATCTCCTTCATCACAGCTCTATGGGCCTTTTTGACAATGGAAGCCTGGGGCTGTAATCCCATTAGCCCTATTGTTAAACTAACCATCAACTACATGTACTTGTTGAAGTTTGACTGTATAAATACCACAGGCTGTCTTCTCTTTAACTCCTCCAAGTTCTCAGACAAGAAATGTTTGTTACCCACAATCCTTGGCACCCATGGCTCATCTGTCTTCCTATATCTGCCTGGTGAGGACCGGTAGGGACAGAAGTAGGTCAAGCCACCGGTGCGCTGACATTCGTATTCAACTGCTGGGGCCTCATTAGTTGCATTTAGCACACACATCACTCCCCGTTCTTCTCCCAACAGGAGACCTGCAGCTTTAATTGTGCTGGATAGGCCTCCCTCTAATTAGAAGAGTCCTAATTACAGCCGCCTCGTTAACACTGGTGAAGCTCCTGTTAAGGACGCTGGAAAGGGCAATAGTCTCTTTTTTTTTCTCCATGGCTGCTGGGCATTTTAACTACCTTGATGCCAACAGCTTCCAGGACAGCACAACACGGGTGCTGTGACATTGGAGTGACATTGTGTCTGCTCGTATGGTGTGCTCACGTAAGCTCATTTACAACTGTCTGTGTGGAAATAAATGTCTTTACATACAACATAAATTTAATTTGCCCAAGGTTACGGATGACGCCATTGCTAAATAAATCTGTGATCAATCAGACACTGGGTAAGTGGAATAGAATTGTACCAGCCTCTTGCTATGAAAAATAACGCAAACTCAGATTCTAGTATAAACTGTGAAAAGATTAGAGTTGAAAGCTAGTTCCTAGTTCAACTCCAATTGTTCTATGTGCAAAAGAATTCACATTGCAACATGGTGTAGCGCAGAGCCTAAATTTGCTAAGCAGTGAGATTGCAGGGAGATTCAAGCTCTCAGTTTCATTTTACATACTGGAGAATGTGAGTTCGATCTGATTGGTTGCTATGGGCAACAGCCCCACTTTTCCATCTCCCTGCAATTTCACTGCTTACTAAATTTACGCCCAGGTCTACACTTACACCAGGAACTCTGGATCAGCCCACTTTTCTTCACGTGATATTTAAGGACTGGATCTGAGGGGACGATTTGTAAGTGGACATAGGGGAAAATGTCTGCATGTATGTGTAATCGAGCGCCAATACCCTTCTACAAAACACTCCTTTGAAAAAAAAACTTTTACGCATTAGATTGTTTATTAATCTGGATTAAAAATATCGCGCAAGTGGGTCATGGCCAATCAGGATTCCTGTGGCAATCCTGACAGGCTCAGCTGTGGAGTTGGCACCACTGGGCCCCTGAGTACAGGGACCCCCTAGGCAACTGCCTATCTGGCCTAGGGCCGCCTATGAATGGGATACATACATTGTATATTCCAGGTGGTATGGGTTGTATATTAATAATAATGTAAGGACTAGAGTCTTTTCACTCTGTCCACTGACGATTAGCAGGTTTGGATCCTTTATGTTTTATTTCCTTCTTTTGTATTCTAAAACACAGACTGGTAAAATATATGATTATGGAGATATATATATATGGTTAAATGTAGATAGCATTTATGTCCATTGAGTGCATTCAGTACCCATTGCAGCTCCTGAACGACCATCATCTAGATCTGAACACATCCCTGTGTTTCTGCCCCCTACATAAATGTGTGATAGGAACAGCAGGACAATGATATATAAAAGCAGATTTTGTTCTCCGAGGAGGAGGAGGGATGGCGACGGCCTTTTACATCTCCTACAATGTACACTGTAGAAAGGAAAACAAAGTTAACACTGAAGTTACACAAGGGAACAGAATTAAAGTGCACGACGCAATGTAGTCATATAAATCTTTTGAGGTGTTTGATTCATGGCCACTAGGGCACAATGGAGGGGCTAGCCCCTGCTACATCCCACACTTCTAGCAATAGCAGGCCTCTGTGTCTACTTCGCGCAGTAGCGTTGGATGACTTATGATCCATGCAGTCTCAGGCAGGGAGAGGGAAAGCATGGTAAATGGAACAGAAAACACATTCCATTCTCCATAGCTCCAGGAGATAGGGGGTGAGGAGGGGACTAGTCTTTATAATCAATTACACCCGGTGCTGCTGAGGCTCTTCTGCGTTTATTTTATGCTCGGCCTGTCTGCTGTGTATTTATGGGACTGTACAGTTACCCGTCTATGCGTCCACATCCCTATCCATCATTCCTGTTTCTCTCTCTGCATTGTCATTGCTCTCTGTTTAACAAGCGCCTTCGATGCTTTATGCAAGGAAACAGCTATTGTTTTAATTTGCATCCATTGACAATCTTCCTCCCACTCTTCTACTACGATGTAATATAGAGATATAATAACCAAGCAATGCTCTGTCTCTTTCGCATGGGCCGTAAGGCAGGGCCCCGTCTTGCTGCTGGAGTCCCACTCTATGCTCTTAATCCTTTGCATTGCCTTTACTTCCATATATTTAATCAGTAATTGGTTACGGAGGCCTGTCTACAATTTCCTGCCCGTGTCATGGTCCCCGGGAAATAAATGAGTTTTTTCGGAATATGTGAAATCATTATCGATGAACTGTGAACACAGTGTCCACCTATTGATTGAACTGTCTTCCATGAGGGCGGGTGTGGAAAAAACAACGCTAGTTAAAAATCATAGAGGAAACATTGTTTTGAAGCATCAGTGAATGTTACAGGTGCATCCGTGAATGCACCTCAATGCTTGCCTTCAGCCCAGGGTACTATGCAGCTAATGAGCCTTCCTATGAAACGCAACAGAATTGTACACGATGGTAATGTGTTCTGAGTTCCACAGGCCAAATAGAATCTGATTGAAAGTAAATGAACACTTTGTAGACACGGTGTGAGCATAGATATGCAATAGGCTATTGGAAACACATTGGGTCTCATCAGTTGTTCGCATATATTTGGTTCAGTTTCAGAAGTCATCGCACCTACATGGTACCATGGCTATGTTTTTTGACTGTAGTCGCATTACAATCCAGGGGTGGAAATAAACTTAAACCCCATAGCAGTGTCGTTAGTTGGAGTCTGGTTTGGGTAGGGGGCTCCCAGGGTAGGGGGTTTCCACCCAAGCCAGACACTCCTTCTGGCATCTCAGCAGTTTATTAGTGTTGGTCGCTGTTTATAAAGCCGGTAGAGGACAAGCTGTCAGCTGTTGGCAATACATTTATAATCATCGCTTAGGCCTCATAGATTGTGATCTGCATGCTGTCTAAGCTGCCAGCTACTGGCCTGTCCTCCACAGGCGCAGGGTGAGCGATTGTAGCTCTCATTGTAATAGTACAACTGAGGAAGTTACTCCATATATTTGAGCAGTTATCGGGGGAGCAGAGGGTGTGGTTTGGCTTGAAGGAAGGGGGGTGTCGCATTGGGCATGACAAGAGGGCCCTCACTCCAGACTTGGGCACTGGCTCCTTAATTTTTTTTATAATATTCGGTGATGCATTACTCTTTTGAGCAATGCTACCATTGAGTTATGGTACCAAATGAAGGAGGTATAAAGGCCCACACACAAGGGAACAGTATTTTTCTTTAACAAAACAGAAAATAAAAAAAAATGTATAATCATTTTTTTCTTTTCTATTTTGTTTTACTGATCATCGCTTGAAGGTCTATTGAAGGTCAGTGACAAGTGTAGTGAGTTTCAACAAGTGACTGTGTATGAGCCAACCCATCAAAGCAGCCAGAACACTCTATCTGGTTGGGTACATTTAGTGAATGCAATATAATAATAAAATACTTTTGTCGTTTGAAGAGACCACATTCCTGTCTGACATGCAATGTCCCTGGCAATGAGCATCCATGGGTTAAGCAGGGCCAATTTTCTTTGTTTTAAAACATTTTTCTAGGTTTTTTTTTTTAACAATTAATTTTCTTCCCCTGTCTCGCTCCCGGCCGTCCTAGGCGACCTAGTAAAGTTTTATATATATAACATTATAAAGTGCCACATCTGTATTTACTGGGGATGCAGGGATGTGTGCGTGTGAAATCTGTGTCCCACTCAATATATTTACGTGTCATCTGCACAGGCTGTACATGTACCATCTCTCTGGATTAATAAGGCAATAGAAAACCTCAGTGATAAGATGTTTGTATTTATTCTTAGCAGCAAGCACAATTGAGCAACAACAGGTTCATATGCTGCATTGTCAGCACCCACACGTTATCTAGTTTGCAAATAATTCCTATTTTAATTTGTAGTTTCTGCTTCGGTGACAATTTTCCTGTTTCTTTTCCAATTTCCCATAAAGCAATTTGCATCATCATTGTGGAATCTCAGCAACCACATATGGAAAGTATAGATATATTGCCTTGTAAATTTTGCAGAATGCCCTTGCAGTTAATGTTAATAACACAACACCATAATTAACATATATCAATGTTTATCCAGGTATCTAGTTACAAATAGACAAGTTGGACTAAACTTAGTCTTAAAAATGTAAGGGACTTACTTCAGTCACTTGCGTATCTCCCCTAGACCATAACATTTGTGGTCGATGCAAGAACACCCATTTTGGGTCCAAACCTGCACTGACAGCTTGGAACTGGTAGAGGGCAGCTCTAAGCTCTCAGCTTGTGGCAATATCTTTGTGAAGAGTGCTTAGGCCTCATAGACTGAGTTCTGAGGATGTGAGAGCACAGGGTGTGTAAACAGTGTCGGACTGGGGTACCTTGGGCCCACCAGAGGAAATCATTCTTGGGGCCCGCCCTCAGTTATAAAGAAATAACGCTAGGTCTTGGGGCCCACCGGAGGATTCTCCTGTTCTCTGGTGGGCCAGTCCGACGCTGTGTGTAAAGGAGAAAAAGCCACACACATCATGCACCAGATAGTTGGGTGTAGGGTAGGGTGGAATTAAGGATTGTAGGGGCGCCATGGCAACTAAACTGTGGAGCCCCTGCTGAACATTAACAAACAGTACAGAGCTATATGTGTCCGACCTTAGTTTCTGTATCTTCTATGTCAAGCCTTCTGCTCCTTATAAGTCTCCATCCTCCATTTTTGTCCCTTCTATATAAGCTTCCCTAGAAATGGCCCTGTGTGGGGGCCTGGGGTGACTGCCCCAATGGCCCTGTGGTTAATTCCGCCATGGCTGGGTACATGTCACAAGACCCCCCCCCCCAGTCTAGACATGCACCCCCTGAGAGACTTCTTCCACCCCTGGTTTAATTTATCATTTAAAAAATGTGTATTCCATTATCCAAAAGAAATATTTGAAAGAAAATAAAAAGAATATAAAATGGCCCCATTGAAATAAAATTTATTATTAAGATTTCTGTGTGCCAACAAACCATAAATTCAGCTTCATTTTAAATGGAAAATTCACCCATCTATAACTCTCTCAACGACCACGTTCTTCGTTTCACCAATTTATAAATGATATACCTTACTCTGTTTTCACCTCCACCAGCCTTTCCTTCTCCCAGCAGACGTTTCCCTTACCTCCATCTCCCTCGCATCACAAGTGCAGCAGTGAGTACAGAGACCCGGCAGAGATGAAAACTCTCCACAGTGTGTGCACAGCGATACTCTGTGTCGCCGCTTTCATTAATTTACTGCCAAAAAGCCTTTTAGGCGCCCAATGAATAGTTCTCATCATTTACAAACCTGACATGCCCGGCTTTCCTTGATGTGCAAAAATTTAGAACAAAAGCAGCTGTCACAAAGCGGGTTTGCAGATCCATCTCACGTAGGATCAAAGTTAGTTGACGCGAGAGTTCAGAATGTATCTGTGGGCCTTTCTGGCATAGTATTAGTTAAAATGAGCTTGTAGCACATCTTGTATAGATTAATGAGCTCTTCTGAGTGCAAGGTCTGCTCTGGTCTACAGAGGTTGAAATCTGAAATTTGTCGTAGCTGAAAAATACATTTGCAGTGATTATTGTCCCTAAGAAACTAGTAGGACGACTTGATGTAATCATTTTTGACAATTTTTGGAAAATACGGTTAAATTCTCTGAGACTTTCCTTCCAGAGGCTGTTAACCACCAAGCAAACCCACAAATTACTCAGTTTACAGGTTATATGTACCTGGGCTTAACACGACCATTATTTATTTGGACAAGTTAAAAAAGTCAAGCACAAAACTCATGGTTCATGATTGATCGAACGAACGAATACTGTTCCTGAGAGTTGACAATCTAGCAGAAGAGCAGAATGCACCAACAAAAGGAGCTGGTGGGTCACAGATGAATGATGAGGAGGAGATATCAAAGACTTTGAAGGTGAATCTTTCTAGTGGCAATTTCAGAGATGTCTCAAAAAGTCAAGGTGGAAGAAAGTGAGATATCTTGGTGTAAAGTGACGGAAAAACTAGATATTAACACCCTTAGGAGGGAAAGGCTTTCATGATTGAATGTTCTGGGACATCTAAATGGGAATGATGGAAAAAAGCGAGATAAGTTAAAACAAATATAGGTATTACATGGATAGATAAGGCTATAGACCATATGAAACATGCCAGAAAAATCATTTATAATTAACTCAACCATACCATTAAAAGTCATCAATATGTCTATGAGTTTTAGGTTGTGAAGGTGGTGGAAATAGAAGGTGATCATAATGTCAGGATCATAATGTGGTCTACATATAGGTTATAAACTATATGAAAAATGCCAGGGAGGTCAATGATAATGAGTAAAATGCCTTAATTAACATCAACCAGCACCACCATGTAGACTACTTGATGTGTAAGAGAGAATAAAGCCAGACATTGAAGACCATTCAAGACAACTAAAGGTGAAATAGCCATAAAAGCCACACCAGGACTGAGATTTCAAAAAGGGTCAGAGGCTTTTAATAAATGTCCAATCTCCAATCACCAGTCTTCATAGGCCAACCGTTCAAACACTATACAAAACACTATACAAAACACTGACACTAAATAAAATATGCCACAAATATTAAATTACAAACACAACATCCAACCTTAAATTACAATAAAAAGTTGTGTGAAGAGAAGTTTAAATAAATGATATTGAAAACAATTTGAGGAATAGAAAATCAAGCACAGTTCTAAAATGTAATTCAAAAACTCAGCTTGAACAAGTAAATCCTAATTTATAGTACTGATCATACTAAGAAGGGAGTTATATTTACAGCATAGCTACCAGCTCCACATTGAGGAATACGCTATGTTCAATGCCCAACACCATGTTCATTAAACCCGGCTTATCAATTAGCTAGACTACACACTGAGAAACAACGCTCTACAATTCAGCGTCACTACAAACCAATAAATCTCTCATTAATCCCACACTGTACAAAAAAAGACATTTATTACCTAAATCAGGTTGTAAAAATAACTCAATAAAACATATTAAAATGATGAGTTAGATATACATGTTAGCTCCTGATGCATGTTTAATCTATGTCAGCATATAACAAATGAACGTCCAGTTAATATATGGAATACAAACACATAATATAAACTGAATGTCTACAGGGCTAATAATAATAATATGTTTGCTTTGTGAATCAGTGAATACATCCATACTCTAAGCTTCTGATATTGTTACTGTAAAGAGTCAGGCATTGCTGTGTAAATATTAGCACATATTCAGCATTAATTATTGAACTATCCTATTAACTATGTAGACAGGTTATAACTGATGTATGGGATAGTCTGGGCATATATAGCCATATGCAAGAAGGAGCCATGGATCAAATTATACAGCGGCTGATTAACCTACAAACAAAACCTGGTTTGATAACTCAAATGGCTCTATTTTAAAAAAGAAGACAGATCCTTTTATGACACAGGAGGTGTCAAACAGAGATCCCTCAACTCCCCAGTGCTGACAGACGTGTTTTTCCCCAAACCCAACCTAATCCTTATCCTAATCCTCACCCTAACCCTCCCATTTCAACACCCTAACCATCCCATCTCTGCAACACAACCCTAACCTTCCCCTACTATGATCCATGCCCTACCCGCAGTCTAATCCTAACCTTCCCCTTGTACAATCCATGCTCACCCACAGCCTTCCCCTTCTACAATCCATGCTTATCCCACAGTCCAATCCTAACCATCCCCTTCTACCCTCCATTCCTTACCCACAGCCTAACCCTTAAGCTTCTTCCTCTACCCTCCATT
>JABWIB010005661.1:0-33175 GCA_016617825.1 Platyplectrum ornatum
CGGATTAAAGACCACAAGGACCTGGGGCTGCAGTGGGTCCACTGCAGTGAGTATGACCTGGGTTGTGTGAGGTGGTATGTGGACGCATTCATTGCTTGTGGGCCCATTTATTACACTTCTTTAGATTGTACCCTCCTTTATCACACTTAGTGCATGGCACTGTTGTGCTGCTGTGCAGGAGGGTGGATGTATCACATTCATCCTCATGCATTTCAATGCGAAGTCTGAAGATTAGCTGAATGTGTGGGCCTTGTTTAAGATGGGGGCCTGGGGCTATAGCCCATCCGCCCCATTGTTAACCTGAATCTGGCTGCAGACTCCGGACAATCAAGAGGCACATATTTTAGCTGAAACATGCATCTCTGAATAGAGTGCAGGATAAAGGGGCAGCACTTTTCTCTGCTTCTGTTGGAGTCAGAGTTGTATGCGCTGAGGCTGTGGCTTCTATAACCACAGTCTCTGTACATTTATCTCCATGGATTTTTTTTAGATTCATACAAAAGGCACCATAGTAGCAGCACCCGCTGTTGTGCGTGCCCATTGATAGTAGATCATTTAACTGATTTTTTAAATGCTTGCTTTTACAGCATAAAAAAACCCATTCAAATGTTTTTGTTTTTTTTAGCAATGGCCATGTATAGTAGCACTGTGCTGCTATACTACACAGGCATTTTATCAATGAAAAAATATTTTAAAAATAAAGAAATACATTTAAAAAAAACCAGGCAGATGTGCAGTTTTGGATCAGGCACTGAGTCAGGTGTATGGTTAAAAAAAGATTCACAAAAAAATAGGAAAACCCCATATTTCCCATTTTGTCTGACGCAGACGTCGCTCTCGGTTTCGCTTAAAAGTTGCGCACTAATCCACTAGGGGGAAAGGGTTGGGTCTCCTGGATCTTCGAAGATATTACTGGGCAGCTCAGCTGGCACGANGTGTCGTTTGGGGCTCCCCTTCAATGTCCTATTTATGGCCCACCATTGAGGCCTCTGAATTGGTTGTCCCCTCTTGTGCAACATTATTGTGGCAAGACAGGAAACATCATCCCACCGATACGGCTGCTCACCTAGTGATCCCTCACTATCTCACCCTATGGGATACTCTCCGAACTCGCTTCCATCTGTCTCCTACCCCTAGCCCACTCCTCCCCATTTACGGTAACTCTATTTTTCCTCCAGGAGGTAGTATTAGAAACTTCTCGATCTGGGCATCTATGAATTTCCCACTCTAAATGATCTTATTTCGTCTTCCTCATTCCCTTCCTTCTCAGAACTCTGGGTCCATTTTGATATCCCACAAGTATTTACAACTGAGACACTTCTACTCTACGGTAAGGTCACCATATTTCATTGCGGCCTCACGGAATTTGAAACCATGTGCCAGAGGCAGAGATCGCTTAAGGGTCTCATCTGTGTATCTGTGTATGTGATTCTTGCCCACTCTTCCTTCGCTGACCAACNCCTTGATTCTTTTGAGGTGTCTTGGAATAGGGATTTGCGGTGTCCTTTGGACCTGGTGGACTTGGAGGAGATCAGACAGGCTGTGGCATCTACTACTGTTGGTACATGGTCCCAACTTCCCCNGACAGTTGTTGGACAGGCTGTACCGCTGCTTTTACCTTCATATTTGGAGGGAGTGCCCCAGGATCAGGGAAAGGTGCGGGATTTTCTCTCCTCTTTGTTATAAATTGATATTCCCTTTGCAGCTCNATATTTCCTTCTTCCCCTGGGTATTCCGATGGCTACCAAATCTCANAATAAATTGAATCTTTAATATGTNATCCACAGTCACATGCCTAATTNTCTTGAAATGGCGCCAGTCCTCTGCTCCTTCTTTTTCCTNAGTGTTGGAAAAAATGTGGTACATATATAGGATGGAATACATGACTTGTTTCTTACATAGCGCCGCCAAATCTTTTTGCTAAACGCCTTTGGCTTCCCACTTCGGCACTGCTCTTCCTGGGTTTTCATGAGTGAGCCGAGGTTTTCTTTCCTCCCCCCCCTCCTCCTCTTTCCTCTATCCCCCTCCTTCCCTTTTATTTGCTTTTAACTTTTTTCCTTTGGACAGTTGGCCACCTGTCCACCTTCTCTTTCTCTCCTTTTCACTTTCTTCTCTCTTTTTTTTCCTTCTGCCCTTTCTCTACTTCTTTTCTCTTATTTCTTATCTTTAAAAATTCTAAATCAGAACTAAGCAATTGGTCCATTCGGACTGTATTCTGGATTTGTGNACATGTTTTTTATATTTGTTCCAGCTTATGTATGGACGACTTTGTGTCTTGATTTTTGTTTTTCATTGTTTTACGCATATTTGTCTGCCTTGTTTTGTTTGTATTACAAATGCCTAGTACTCAATAAACTCTTTAAAAAAAGCCAGCTAGCTTGGCACTAGCAGGAAGCAGGAGTTAAATAGTAATCAACAATGTAGGTTTGGATAGTTTGGTCAGTGATTACGCAGTAGCAGTAGTGTCAGTGGGAACTGTGAGGCAAGTGGTAGGAGTGAGAACAAAAGATGTCTGTTTTGTAATTAATTATCAAGTAGATTATTACCAAACCTCTTGCTATTTGTGCCCCGTGTTTTAGCCAAATATGACTCTCCAATTAATACTGTGCTTTCTGATCCGCAACACTAACCTCTGGATGGATCCAGAGTTTGTGGCAGCCAAGATGGACCAAGATCCAGAGGTGCCATTTTGCAGAAACACATACCTTTGGATAGGTTGCACAGAAAAAGAAAGGCCTTTTTCCCTTCTGGCGCTATATCCATGGCGGAAGCACAGGCCGCATCCCCCGCTATTGCGTCTATTTAAATGAGCAAAACTCCCCTACTCTCTTTCAAATATAGTGCAGAGCAGACGGATGCNCAAGCAGACAAATGGGCACCAGTGCATCTTTTTGCGTGTGCTCCTGTATTATGCATCCAGATGCACAGGTCTGGATCCCTCTCTCTGAGTCTTTATATAAGGTGTGACTGAGTGAATGGTGCAGTAGTGAGACCACAGCTATGTTTGTCTTAATATGCATTTAATATGGATGTGTGAGTGTAGGGTTGCATTTAAAAATCGCTTTTCCAGTTTAGGTTAGTCAGCATTAATATCTCATCTGGTTTTGCAAATTTTTTTTTCTTCTTTCAGGAAATAAATTACAGTATACGAAATGACATCAGTGAAAATCATCTGGAAGGCTAAACCACAATCAGGAATCACAGTACAATTGGACTGTGATTAGGACCTGCTGAGTCTTACCATTCCTTTATGGACATCCTTGCCACATATCCTGGTTTTTGTCATATGACGAACAAACTATTAACAGCACATATTCTGGTCCATTGTAAGACTGTTCCATTCAAGCTTCTGTGAAACCACTAGAAAACATTATGGGATCTGAAATCTGAGAAAATCCTTTTGACTTAANATGGCGGAAGCACAGGCCGCATCCCCCGCTATTGCGTCTATTTAAATGAGCAAAACTCCCCTACTCTCTTTCAAATATAGTGCAGAGCAGACGGATGCNCAAGCAGACAAATGGGCACCAGTGCATCTTTTTGCGTGTGCTCCTGTATTATGCATCCAGATGCACAGGTCTGGATCCCTCTCTCTGAGTCTTTATATAAGGTGTGACTGAGTGAATGGTGCAGTAGTGAGACCACAGCTATGTTTGTCTTAATATGCATTTAATATGGATGTGTGAGTGTAGGGTTGCATTTAAAAATCGCTTTTCCAGTTTAGGTTAGTCAGCATTAATATCTCATCTGGTTTTGCAAATTTTTTTTTCTTCTTTCAGGAAATAAATTACAGTATACGAAATGACATCAGTGAAAATCATCTGGAAGGCTAAACCACAATCAGGAATCACAGTACAATTGGACTGTGATTAGGACCTGCTGAGTCTTACCATTCCTTTATGGACATCCTTGCCACATATCCTGGTTTTTGTCATATGACGAATAAACTATTAATAGCACATATTCTGGTCCATTGTAAGACTGTTCCATTCAAGCTTCTGTGAAACCACTAGNAAACATTATGGGATCTGAAATCTGAGAAAATCCTTTTGACTTAANTTTACTATTNATTTATTCTATTATACAATATAATATCTCTCAGTTGTAATTGTTTGTCCTTCACATTATCTGTGATCAATTTTAACCATAGCTTCCAGTGACACTTTGGGNCGTTGTTCTAGTATCTGATAGTATGCTTTTGACAATATTATCCATAAAATTAGATACTTTTTAGTTTTTATCTGTCAGAATGAACAATGAAAAGAGTGGAACTNTATATACTCTTCTATAGTCTGAGACTGGTTTATACATGTAGATATTTCATATTTATTAAAAGGTACATGTTCTTTGTACTCTAATCTTTCAATAGATTACTACCATGTTTCCCCTATAATAAGACCTATCCAGATAATAAGCCCTATTCTATTTTACAGTAAACTGTCTAATGTAAGCCCTATATAAATCACAATGAGGTGTCATAATGTAAGCAGGGGGAACAATGAGGTGTCATAATGTCAGCAGCACTTGGGGGAACAATGAGGTGCCATAATGTCAGCAACACTTGGCAGCACAAGGTCAATAAAATAAGCCCTACCCTGAAAATAAACCCTATGGTGTTTTTTGTCCTGAAAAAAAAAAATAAGACAGTGTCTTATTATCGGGGAAACACGGTAGTGTTGCTAATGTGTACTTTAATATGTGACGTATTTCCCTGATTCTTGATGTAATAATTTTCTTATTATATTAACGCTTAATTATTAGGGACATAAAGTGTCCTCAGCGTTGTACCCATGCTGGTGGGTAAGAGGGGCCCTGATCTTACAATCTTAGCTACACGCTGAACCATCCACGGTATAAATATTTATACCATCTTTCTTGATATTCCTAAAGGGAAGTATACCCAACTGCTGCGACCTCGACTAGAACACTCAGAACTCACTACTGAGACTACCAGACTATTAAAGGGGGTTTTAATAAGAGTGTGTTACTACAAATAAGACCAAGCCAGACCTGATTGTTTCNACAGGCACAATTTCAAGTGGATTATGCAGGTAGCAGCTAGAAGCAGGTAAATGCAGACTGCGCACATCCGTATATCTGAATCAGGTCCACAAATGTAGAACTCATTTTAACAGAATTGTGCCAGATTTAAGTCTTGTTAATCAGGTCATGATCAATTGGTGGAGGTGTTAGCATTTTAGAGTCATGAAAGTACGAGTGTAAAATTGCAACCATGTTGAATTTCAGGGTAAGTAAAATTAATGTCAGTGTTGCAGGCAGGGAAAATGCTTGATTTTTGCATTTTGGATACAGACATTGACCAGAATTACTTTTATACTGTTAATTAGATGTGGCCTGGAGACATCACAATTCTACAGTAGTCCTTATAGACCAGTGGTTCTCAAACCTATCCTCAAGAGCCCCTAACAGTCCATGTTTTCCAGGTCTCCTTTCTGCAGCACAAGTGTGTTGATTACTGACTGACAACGCGTGGAGACCTGGGAAATATGCACTGTTAGGGGGTCCTGATGATAAGTTTTAGAAACACTGTTGTAGACATCCTGTCAGCATATTGTGAGACTGGGTAAATTAACTCATAGGTGAATATAGGATTAGAATATGAGATTTAATGCTACTAAATGATTGAGCATTAAAATTATTCTCTAGGTTTCAGTTTGGACAACAGCCATGTATCTACCTGTGGCAGCAGCATTGTGTTATCACTTTTTTCCCACACTTGCACTTCTCACTTATCATTAATGCACTTATTATATATGTTTAAAATACATAGGACCAAANAGCCATCATATAAATTTATTGTAGCTTATTCTAAAACTTCTAAAACTAACCATATCTGGATGTTGGGTTTTATCATCACTTGAGACAGATGAATTGCACCAACTGTCCAGAAGTCCTGGGACTATATTTACTAAACTGTGGAAATGGAAAAATGGAGATGTTACCCTTAGCAACCATCAAATTCGATTGGTTGAAACATCTCCACTTACATTCCCTCAGTTTCAAAAAGTAATGACAGCATGTTTGTACTGATCCAGACTTATACGGTAAGAACAAAATAGATGGAAATAGATGCCTCAACCACTATAAATTGCTGCTGAAAATATTTGCAGGTTATTATATATCTACAACAATTTGTTGTAGATAAATTGACTAAACTGACGGAAAGAAAAAATGAAAAGGTGTTGCCTATAGCAATCAATCAGGGTCTAACTGACATTCTATAGTATGCAAGAGGAAAGTGACGGTTAGATTGCTCGCTAGTGCCATGTTTCCTTTCCCACGGTTTAGTAAATGTTTTTCCCTGTATCCAAAACAAAAAGTTCACTTATCTCCCTCTGAACTTTAAAAGGCGTTTGATGAATTCTGCATTACCANTGGTTTTGTATGTACTTTTAATTCTGGATCATCCCTTCAGGCATTGGTTCTTACTTGCCTTAAAGTGTTTAATTAGAGGTGCAAAAAGTTTTGAAGATTAGCGTCATTTATTTATTTACTATTAACATACTAATTCTTCAGAATTGAAAATAGTACATATATCGTTTACACCAATAACAATTGTTTTCTGTATTGAGCAAAATACATGTTATGTTAACCTTGATGCACATAATAATAATAATATAATTCTAAAATGCAACATAATTGATCTTTCTGACATTTTTAATGCACTTTACAAATAGTTTATTTTTAAAACCAAACATATTCCAGATACATTATTTTATATACTGTAGCTCAGACATGTCTAAGAGACATGTACCTGTATATGACCATAACTTCACAAAACACATGAGCACTACAAACCAGTAAATAGCTAGACAGTCTTTGGCTTCAGTACGCATTGCTAGTCATTCCAATCCAAGAGTCCATTGGAGTGCTCTAAGACGGGTGTCAGTGGTCCAACATGGTAATACAAATTTACTTTTCATTTAATATACAATATATCCCTATGTGCAGTTTTAAGTTGAACATATGCCTACTAGACTATATTATTTATAGTGAGAACAATTAGCTGACAAGGTTACATGATCAGTACACAATTTAAATATTTGTTTTCTTGAAACAAATCAATTTTCTGCTAGGTTTGTAAGGTTATCAAAGGTATTGAAATGTCGTGTTTATGTATAAATGCAAGTATATTAACATTTTCCCCTCAAGTTGTTTTGAAGCTTTATCCATTGATGTGCTTCATCAAAACCACTTACCATACCAATTCATCAATTCCATGTGAATATCACAGGTTCTCTTCAGTCCGGAACCATTATGAATATACTTATGAACTTTCAGATCCCATTAGGTATATTCTGAGTTTCCACTTTTATTATGGGATTACAGTCAAAATACCAGATAACTTACTGTAGCTAATGTGCAAAACCAAAATATAAAATTAATGTATAAAAAAATTATTTATTCCTTGTACAGCTGAGAAGATACAACCACTATGCAGCATCANGGCTATTTTATGTATAAACAGCAATGATATGACCCACTACCAGCTTAGAATTGATCAATTAAGAAATGTGATTTACTTCCAAAAGTTTTGTAAGTATGAAACCATAGTATTTACTATCCCATTTAGTAAAGTAATTGATAAAGATAGGAATGTAACTTAGAAATGGACTTTGGGATATCTTTGGCTTTATCTCTATATTACCAATGAATGGTCATAATGTTTCTGATTCTGGTGAAAACGTTTAATCACTCAAACGATATGTTTATATTTTGCAAGAGTTCACGCGTGATTAACTAACACATGCAGTTTCCTTAGTACTACAATCTAAATTAGCAAACTTGAATATTTTACAGTGGCATTCCATGTTTCATGAAGCATATCTCACCTTTTGTAAAATGGGATTGCACAATGTATTGTGATGTATCGAACAGCAATCTTCTTTCGGTCAGGAAGTCACTGTTTCATGAAACATGGTAATAACATTTATTTTGGGTCTGATTTCCAGGACTTCACTTTTTTTATTGGTTGCTGCAGCATTTTTAAACAAATAATAAAAAAAAAAGGATTTTATTTGATATACAGGTAAACCAATGCTTTTACTTGTAGTTTCCAATTTGTATAGCTGAGCGTTCATAAACACATCGGAATGTGGCTGGTTGGATTTCCCAGTATTGGACAGGGTTGCTGAAAAGGCTGATTCCTGAATATGAGGCCTTCTTTGTATTGTATCCAATGGGACAGAAGTCGTTTGTTGACACGGCAGCAATTTTGTTGTTGTGAAGGTAAACAACCTACAAAATTGTGATAAGTATTGTTAATGAAGGATTTTACTATCCAGTTACAACAATCAATATAGAAATAGTTGGCTCTACGCAGGGCCATCATCAGGGGGGGACAGCCAGGCATACGGTCCCAGGGTTGGACGTCCCCGCAACCCGCACCCCCCGTACTGGTGTTCCGGGCGCTGCCGTCAGCCTGCCTGAACTCACTTAGATGTCATTTTTGCTGTCTAAGTGAGTTTAAATAGGGCCGACAGCCTCCTGCGGTGACGTCATAACGTCACAACGTCCTGCCGTTATGAGGGGGGCCCGCGTGATCCTAGAGGCGGCCCTGGCTCTATGCTCACATTTACCAAGTGATCAATAAATAATTCACTAGTCACCAAGACAAATGATCTTCGAGGTAGATTTACACACAAATCTACACACACTTGTACAATTCTTCTGAGACCCTATTTTTGACCATACAGTTTACACATTCGTGCTACAACACCCTGTCTAAGCTTACACACCTTTGCAATTTTACTGCAGGCCTCCAATCTCCATCTGCTGGAAGGATTGGGTTGCAGTAATGTCGCCGTAAGAGAGGACATTACAATGATTTGCCACATACTGCAAATCATTGTAAATTTACCACAAAGACTGTTCAAAGCAATACTTCATTTACTGTATTTTGTACTGTACCTGGATGTACTTGTGTTCATTGAGTCCAGCAGGCACCTGAGTAAGACTGTTGTGATCTAAATGCAACTCCCTTAAGTGAGGTACTTTGGCAATAGATCCATTTTCAAAATTAATTATGTTGTTAAAACTTAAACCCAATCTGCAAAACAAGAAAAAGATATAGATGAAAATGTACATTTACTGGTATCTGCTGCGGAAGTTAAAACTTGAAAATGCTTTTATGGTCACAATGGCCCTTTAATCTGTAAAATCAAACCAGAAGTAAACTATCATTTCCAGATGGTTATATCACCAAGCCATATAAAATCATATTGTGATCATATTGTGAAAACTGATTTGTAATGTCCAAAAATCCCCAACAGCAGAATACACATTTGCTTTAATAGTAATATAGGACTGAATCCAGATTTAAGAGTTGTATATATGTATGCTGCGAATAAAAATCCTCCACATTCTGTATTGTCTTCTTGGCAAAGGATAAGATGGCATGTGTAATACGTCTGCATGGTGGGAGGGAGAGGTATTTATTTTGTACAGTAAGGGCTTGACAAGCACAAAGATCCAGTTCATAATGTTTAAATTACTTGACAAAACAAGAAAATATAAAGAGAGAAATCTGAAAATTAGAGCAAGTGATATCCACTTACACTTTATGAATTTAGGCTGTCTGTATTTAGTCCAAGGTTTTTCTCAGGCGATTTTGGCCTTTCTAAATCTAGGCCTTAGCCTTTGCATGGGAGACACCCCAATGTCACTTTTTTTTACTCTCAATTCTTGAAACAATTATGAAAACAATAAGAGACACCCATAAGGCAACCATGCATGCTATGATTGGGATAAATATCTCCTTAATGTAACAATGGACCAGATTCAGATCTTTAGGCACTATTGACTTAGTCCATTGTGGGCAAAACCATCTTGAATTGCAGNGGANGTAAAATGACTGTTNGTGTTTGCATGCAGGGAAAATACTTTATCTTTGCATTTTGCACTGACCAGCGTTACTGTTACACTGTTATTCAACTTGGTCTAGAAAACATCAAAGCTGGCCATAAACTATGCAATAAATAGTTCCAATCGACCCTGCAATTCAAATCCATGTTGAGGTAAATTAAATTAGTTGCAATCTGTATAACAGGTGAGGGATGATGTTTCCAGCACAAGTCTAATAGCAGTAACACTGGTCAGTTTCTGTGTACAAATTGCAAAAATAAAGTATCCTCCCTTCATGCAAACACTGTCATTCATTTTACCTCCCCCCTGCAATTCCACATGGTTTTACCCACTCTTGACTAAAGCTAAAGCGATTGGAACAATTTATTACATAGTGTATGGCCAGCTTAAGTCATTAGTGCCTAAAGATCTGAATCTGGTTCAATGTCTCTTCCAGTATTATTGTACTGTACCTATTACAGATATTCATATACATATTATAACATTATCCACATCATCATTTTGTTATCAGCTTATTGTTAGTTAGTTTTCAGGGCTCAATTTGGTGACATTAAAAACAAATACCAAGGCACCTCTTTGCACCTCTGGAATGTGTTATCTGATCAACTATGAGCTATTCTGTGTACTAAGTGTCCGTGCTTGTAATTCAACCACTGTTGCCNCTGGGGTTTTGCAATGTTTAGGAAAGTTATTTTTGTCATATATTACTCTGGATGTAATAAAAATATAGCATTGGGAGGCATGTCAGAGATGTTTTTATGTTATGACACACTTAGAAGTTTTTATTTGCTATCAAATTGTAAAACACACACACTATTCTGAAATGTTTGGTGGTATTATAAACACCACCATTTTCACACTCAGGTCTTTTTACCTGCGTCCTCGACCTGGGATAAAAAGAATGGTTTATTTCCGGGTAGGACCCAAGTCCCCTGTAGTCTGAACAGGCAGACCCTGGTTTCTGCATTTACTAGTATTAAAAATAAATATTTAAAAAAATGAAAAACAAGTAAATCCCAGGTCTGTGGAGCAGTCTGAGCAGCTCTATCGGACCTCGGGAGGATCAGTTCCATGGCAAAAACTGGCTTCAAAATTCAGTGTTTTTGCTGTGGTTGATATACCATGTTTCCCTGATTTTCCTGATTTTGGTTNAAAGAAACACCATAGGGCTAATTTTTTGGGGGTAGTTTTGGGGGGTATATAAACAGTCCTGCTTTTATCCCCATCATGCCCCTCAGTCCTGCCTTTTTTTCTACAAACTGGGAAATTTGCTAGGGCTTATTTTTGGAGTAGGGCTTATTTTTGAGGTAGTGCATATTTTTGGGGTAGGGCTTATTTTCGGGGTAGGACTTATTTTCAGGGTAGGGTATATTTTCGGGGTAGGGCTTATTTTGGATGGTTTTACAAAAATTAGGGTAGTGCTTATTTTCAGGGTAAGTCTCATTATCGGGGAAATACGGTATGAACNCAGTATAATACAGTATATTTATCCCTCCTTGACTTGACCCTGAGGGATAAATTTAGCAAACTATGGGACAAGAATGTGTAGATGTTGCCCATTCTCTAGTATATAATAGGAAAGTGAAAGCTGGAATCTGATTGGTTACTATCTAACCCTAAGGCTAAACTTTCTAGCAGGGGGGTAACTACAAAAGGCTGGGCGAATCCTTCAACTGGGCCCCCCTTTATAAATAAGAAACACAACAGTAAATCTGGCTGTGGGTTCCATTGAAGGGACCCTGTTCCCAGAAGCTCTGGATCTCTGACTGNTGGGGAGCCTGGGTAATTCGGCAATGGGGGCTGCGGCCGCTATGGCTGCTATAGTGGTAGTTACGCCCATGCTTTCTAGATTCCTAATAGAAAGCACCTTCCAGCTTTTAGTTTGATTGCAGAGCTGGCAGTGAGTCTTTTCTCTTGATGTCCCTTGAAGTTTAGAAATGTTTTTATAATAGTTTTTAGAAGCTAGTTGGTGAACTGGTCCACATTGGTCAATATCTATGGGTAATTGATTGATATTCAATAACAAAAAGGAGGATAATCAAGAGTCTTACGTATTCATTTAACTTATAACTTGGTTTACGTGTTCCCAGAATAAAGGCTGATATTAAATTATAATATTATTAGAGCATTTAATTGAATGAAAAATGTTTTCTCTCTTAATAAAATGTAAGAAAATCCAAACTACGTGGAAAATTGGCCACTAAGATAATGACCTAATCTCTCTTCACCTGTCTGTACTTTTCTTGCTGGCTTCATACTTTTTCCATCCCAAATGTCTATTATTCCTTTCTTCTCATAGTGTCTTTGCACTCATTTTCTCCTACATGTTGTTTCTTTTGGCCTGCGGCCACCAAGACAAGCCTAGTTCTGTTGTTTTAAAGAGTTTGCAGCTATTATACTTGGAAAAGGTGTTAAAATATATTGGACTCTGGAATCTGGAGCATTCCATGATTTTATTCTAAGCAGAATCTCACACAGCTTAATAAAACCAGAGCTAATCCAGATTAAAGCAAACTTCCATACTTAGTGATTCAGCTCATTTCTGCACTGGATAATTTGGATGGGGCATTCTAACAAAGAAGTTGCTCTAGAAGAATTACAAGGATCAGAATGGGTTATCATATGTCAGCCCTAAACCCCATGAGATGTGGTTGGTGCAAAACATAACCAGTGGCTATTTCCTATAGGCATCAATCGTTTTATTTAGGAGTATGAAACGTGTGCACAAACTCTCACAATTATTTTATGATCTACAGCAATAAGAAACTTTTACTTTCTCATTCATATAGGCCCAAATGAGAACTTAATTTTTTNAAGTGTTTGGTTCAGGGTTACCCACAATTGTATGGGTAAATCATTTCTGCACACTGAGTACGTGCCTTTAAGAAGGCAAGTGGACACATTTCAAGTCATTTTCCTGTCTATCTAAGCTAGTGTACACTCACCTCTTGATTGTTCTTATATTCAGTAATTTATCTGTAAATAAGTGCACCAAACATGCACTATTATTGAAGATGCCATTAATGGTGGTAACCAGATATTTTTGGGCTGCACAGAACACTGTAAATGCAAATCCAGAACTCTACAACAATTTAGTATATCAGGAAAATATTTGAAAGACATTATAGCTTAAGCATGGAAGAAAGGTGTGCTTAAGAGCCTTATAGGACATTACAATTAAAAGAGAAATTGAAGAGGTTGCACTCTGGCTATTTCAATTTCTGTGGGTATATAGTCATCGTCTAGGTTCTGGTGTGCAAGCTGTTTCTACTTCTTCATTTTGGAGTGCTAGCATGTTTATCACAGTCTTATATACATTAACTTCAACTCAAAATTAGTAGTATTTACAACTTCTAATAACTGTACTTACTTTGCCAGGTTATTCAGTCCAGTGAAACTGTCAGCATCAACTTTAGCAATCTTGTTACCATCCAGATGAAGTTCAGTTAGAGAAGGTGGCAGGCCTTAAATAAAAATAAAATCTAAGTATATTGCATGTTCATATATTAAATTAAATACACATTGAACTCGCATTATATTTACAGCATAAAGTATGGGACTCTAGAGAATCTTTTATTTTTGTTTATGCTTAAGCATTTGTAGCCAATGCTATTCACTAACAATGCAAGATGCTGAATGATATTTCCATAGATTTAGGTAAACTAACAAATAATTTATTAAGCAGGTTTTTATAAATACATATTTTAAATATATTTTAATCATTTATAATAAAAAATAAAATTACCAAAAAACAACCATAGAATCTGTTATATATAACAATACTATTATCGTTTACTGCAGCAATACCGTATTCAGAGTAGGGGGCAAATATAAGGTAGATAACTGGGGTCAGAAGGTTCAGCGAGCAAAGGGAGTGGTTATTGAAGTGCTTGCATGGATACATATATCCAGTGGGAATCTGATATAGTAAGCTGCAGCCATTAAATGTTTGAATCTGGTCCTATATTTCAATTCCTATTCCTAAATTACTAAAAGTGACTCTATAAAAATGACATTGCTTNTTATTTTTTGTTTAGGATCATCGCATCAAAATGTTTATTGAATTCTTGTCATAATGGTGAGTAAATATATTATCCGTTATTGGTAATATAACATCACACTTTAACTAGTATATGCATAAACGAAAGGCAGATGTTTAAGGACATTTTTTAAGAGAAACAAAAGTTCACAACAGATCATGTTTGACAGGATCAAGTGTCAGATTAACATTACCTCATACTCAATGCATCTTGATGTTTTAAGAAGAAAGTTCACAACAAATGTTTTGTGCATTTTTTAGTTAGGGACAAACTGAAATTCAGAATAATGGATATATATATATATAAAATCAACATATTTTGGGGTTATTATAAACACATCCAAACTGTTCCAAGTTGTAAAAGTAATGTAAAATGTAAAATTACATTGCCCAATGGTTCTGTGTATATATTGGAATATTGTTAAATCATTAGTGTGCATAAAATGAAATATGAAAAAATGATATAGTNACCATGAAACATTAAGTACCTGTACTTCAGATGTCTTACCTTTTGGAACACTAGTTATGTTTGTATCTGCAATTCGGAGGTAGGATAGTTTTTTCATTCCTTGAAAAGCACCTTTCTCAATCCCAGAACTTTCAATAGGATTTGTGCCCAATTCTGTAAAACACACATAATGTAGAGCACAAATTTAGAACTTAAGGACAGAAGTGTCTGAAATCTAAAATTAATACATTTATTGAATAATATATAATCTATACATTATTTAAAATGTTTAAATATAATTTTTTTATATGGACAAAAATGGGAAGCGCATATGGTGCAAGATAATTTTGTTAGAAGGAACTAGCATGTAACAATCTTTATCATTTGTTTTTATTCTACAATGTAGAATATGTATTTTTCAGTCCAGGTGGACAATAAACAAATATTATTAATACTTATTAAAAATGAATTAAAAGTTAATAATGAAATAATTTAAAATATATGTAGCAGAAGTAAAATGTATTCTATATAATACCTTGGTAAACATCAAAATAAAGCTTTGAATAACCTTACAGCATACCATAAAAATATGTATTTCAGTTATGAAAGGCAGACATCACACCCACATCACATATCATCACCCACATCACATGATCTATGATCAGATATATGTCTATATATAGCTATTTATATATTGCAATAAATGCTCTGTCCATCCATAGTTAATGTGTAAATTTACCCATTCAGTGGGTTGGGCTTTGCATAAATCACATCCTCCATCCCACCCCTATGCTAGGAAGGAGAAACCAAATAACAGCAGCACTGATAGATGGATGTATAGATATCAATAGATTATATCTCCCTCCTAGATGTGAAAAGAAAACTTTATTTTCCAATATAGGCAAGGAGGGTTTAATTCTCAGTTGATAATTATTTGACAATTAAAGAAGATGCACAAAAGTAATGCATGCTCAATATCATGCATATCAAGTCATATCAAGTCATATCAAGGCCTGATCCTCACTTAATAGTGATTTAAGCATGCTACTTTAGCAAATTGTCTTTCCATTCATACTGCACACCAGGGACTTACAATTATAACGCTGCTTATACGGGTTTGGTTTTCCGTACAATCACCTTACCATGTGTAGGATTTAGAGATGCTAGTGTAGACCTTGAGGAAGTGTTTAGAACCCGTTAGCGACCAATTTCCATGATCAGGCCTGTAGTACTGATCATTTAAAATAATAAATTAATAAAGTAGAAATAAGATGTATCTCACAAGCTTCTAACCACCACTCCGGAAAAGAAGAGATTGTTGATATGATAACACAAAAGAATAATAAAATCATATATATTTGAATTCTAACTTACCAATGACGATCATGTTATTTAATCCATCAAACACAGTCTTTTTCACTTTGGATATCGTGTTCTCATGCACGCGTAGCTCCTGAAGTGATTTGGGCATGTTGGTAGGAAGTTCCTTTAAGTTGTTCTTTGATAAATAAAGTCGTTCCAGTTTAGTGAGAGGAGCAAAAGCCCCAGCACTAATCGATTTGATTTTATTGTTTACAAGAATTAATGCCTAGAAAACAAAATAAAATATAAATTTACACTACAAGTTTATTGTTTCATTATGAAAAATATGCAGTTTGTAACTGATATTATTATGATGATAATGATGTTGTCATGAACTTATTGGAATCTCTTGCTCAAAAAAATGGTGGCTGTGTGGTGGTGTTAACAATTAAGAGGGCACACCTCTACTAAACATGTTGGTAGGTTAATTGGCAGCTGACTAAATTGTCCCTAGTCTATGTGTACCTATGTATCGATCTCCTGGCATGTGGCGTATAGCAGTGGTTGAAGCGGGTAGATATACTAATGCATGCCATGTGAATGCCATACGTCACCAACAGTTTATTAACCAATTAACATAATTACTGATGTTGGCCAAAATGCCATATGTCCACTGCTGTGCACAGTACAAACCCTTATGATAGACATAAAACAGTGTACATGAGTAGTATAGAAGAAACTCACACATTCAAAGAATTACTTGTACATAGTTTTTTCTCTGGTTTAAATTTGAAGTTTTAAAGTTAATATTCTCACAGATGTTTTCTATAACCAACAGTAACACAGCCAGTCTTATAATATTCAATTTGGCCTTCTCCTTGAACATTACTCGGCTTGCAAACAAGTTTTTAGTATGACCTCTAAAAGCAATGCATTTTAAATTGTGTTTTAATCCCTGGTTGGATTTCTAAACACATTTTACAGCCTTCATCAAGTGCTTCCAACACATTCCTTGTGAGTAAGGCTTGGAATATGTACAAATCAAATGAAAATATATATTGTATAAAAGAACATTTGTAAACCTGTTCTGATCAAACGGGGCATCTTGTGGTGGATATACATCAAATATTAGAAATGCATATGCGTTGCAATTTTGTTTTTTTTTTAAAAAGATCTATGTGCATCTAAGACCCACAAAAAAGCATTGCTCCAAGAAGAATGTACTCCTGGCCTGGAAAAAAATATCCATATATCGACAGGGTTAAGCAAAACTACCATACAAGCCAGCTGGATTAGTAAAGAAGGAAAAACCTTAATAATAGAAGTTACATAGTCAATTATATACAAGAATATTAAATATAACAAAATATACTAGTATTTAACTATATGATAAAGATGTATAGTGATGATGTTTATGATGGTCTTTATCCAGGGAATGGTGTATGCTTTTCCACCTATTCCAAGGTACTTCTGCGAAGATGTATAGTTACCACTATACAGTGCAGGATTCATCCAGATGACCATCATTAGTCATCCAACATGACCCCATCCATTAAGTATAAAATACTCTGATGCTGAGCTTCCAACTATTACTCCACTTTTTAAAATTAATTAACTAACTAACTAACTAACTAACTAACTAACTAGTGTTATTAACTTTTAACACAGAGGTCACCATAGTAATTAGGATACTCAAAAGCAGAGTAAATTGTACCTAAGGAAATGGGTCATGTTGGAGGGTCTTCCACCAACCAATTCATCCTAGAGGCTGCAATACAATACAGAAAGCATCACAGTGGCTGCCACCCAATGAATAGAGCATCCTAGTGACTACCACCCAATACAGAAGGCATCATAGGGACCTCCATTTTAAAACCTGTATATTATAGAATCCTTGTTCTATTTAAATAGAAAAAAGGCCATGTAAGTACTATTCACCCCAGTATTCTTTTTAAGAATACTGGTTTGCAAACTGGTTTGTCTTCATATGGGGACAGTAATACACATCCACGGCAAGCACGGTGTTTCCAGGTGCACATATGTTATAGACAGCTTCACAATATGCCTAATAGCTCTTACTTAACAAAAACATAAAAAAAAAACTTGTTAAAAAATGTAGTTGATTAGGTGTCATGGTAACAAGTAGAAGGCTGTGATTTAGTGTATTTTTCTTAGTGCACCTTCTAAGCATATTGGACAGGCTCCAGACTAAGCTTAAGTTTTCTGGTTTCTACTATGAAACCATTTGTATGATTTAGTAACTGGATTTGTTTCTATAATGTGGTCTCAGATAACTGGGTTGGAGGCATTGCATTTCTACAGTAATTGAGATTTCCAATGTCTCAGTCCCATGGAATCCACTAACAGAGCTGTGAGTTCAGCAGTAATAGGGATCTGAATATATTGTCATTTTTGCATGCAACATACTGTATCTTAGGTTTATAGGTTTAAATGAAGAATGCGGGTATCCACTTTAGGGGTCGCAGTGCTTCGATCCCAAGGAAAACGTAANCCCCAGGATTGAGATGTGACCGTTTTCTTGGGACCAAAGTTCTGCAACCCCTAAAGTGTGCTTAAAGACCTATAAACCACTGAATGATTAAAGTTATTGCTGTGCCAGCAATGTCAGAGTTTTCATTAAATATCATATTATTTTATGTACTAACAGGTGTTTATATATAGCGCCATCCAGGGCTTGAAGTGGTCATTTTTTAACAGGGGTATGGTGTTAAGCCCCACCCCCTCCTTCCATTATGGAGAGGCGGGGCCTGTACAAGGAGTGCGGCTTAGTGGTAGAAAAGGTGCAGGTATGCCATACCGGAATATACCGGCCCACTTCGAGCCCTGGCGCCATAAAATTATGTAACGCTTAACAATTTCAACAATAATTAGGACATGATTGGGTGGTAACAGACACAACAGGTAGGGAAGAGGGCCCTGCCTGCTTCCATGCTTACAATCTATAGGAGATTGAGGATTGATGCATGCCAGGTTATATGGTAAAATTGCTCAGTGATCTGCAGCAGTGTTAGTAGTACAACAGAGGGTAATTTTAGTATGGAAAAGTGTCCAATTTTGTGTTGTTGAATAGAAAGAGTAGTTAGTAGGGTAGAAAATGTTAAGTAGGTTGAAGGACTTGGTAAGCTTGTCTGAAAATTAGTTTTAATGGAACGCTTAAAAGTTTGGACAGTAGAGGATAGTCTTAGTGGGAAAGGAAGGTTAGTCCAGAGAGTGGATGCAGCCCGGGAGATGTCTTGTAATAATAGATTATCACTCTACACTAATGGTCAATTTACAGATCCCTTTTAGCATCCTCCCATTCATAAAGTGTACAATGTAAGTCTCTTTACTCTGAACACAGGTGAAAAGATGGGTTATTGCCAGACCTGGGTCTTTTAGAGGGTCTTTCAGGGGAATAGAATAGGCTTTAAAAAAAAATAGTAAAACTGCAGGGTAGACAAGTATAACTAATGAAAACAGAATTACAGTTGAAAGTGGAAGTTTCATACACTTAACAACGCTTGCTGATTGATGCATGCTGCTCAAGTAAATCAGGTGTGTGATTNCACTGTGCATGCCCAGAACTAGGACTGGTGCATTCTGGTGTTTCCGTATGACCAGCTGTTTTACCTACAAGACTCCAAGTACAATAACTAAGTGTATTGACTTGTATCTGCCAGATTGTCGCATCATGCAAAAGCATATTATTGCCACACAAATACGGACAACTTTACACAAGGTCCAGAGTCAGACTGCCTTCCAAATGGTTATCGCCGATGCATGTGCTTGCAAAACACATGTAAAGAAAATCCCAACAAAATATTTGGAGTCGTAGGAGAAAAATGTAAAGGCGGGAGTTTGGCCATGTCCTGTATAATGTAAGATCGAGGAGCAGAAGAGTAATTTTTAGCTTCAAAACATTTAGCATACATTTAGTGCCATAGGTAAGTCAGATAATAAAATAAAACAAGAAACAAGAAATGATCAGTGTTATCTACTTATCCTGTGGTATTCACAACCATTTTGTGCCTATACATTGTCAATTACTTCCTAATGGTTGTTTATTGAAAAGATTATTGTTCATTTAAAACTATACCNTATATACTCGAGTATAAGCTACCTGAATGTAAGCTGAAGTGCCTAATTTCACCTCAAAAAACAGGGATAACTTATTGACATCATACAGGACAATGACTCAAACATAAGCCGAGGGGGGCACTTTCAGCACAAAAAAATGTGCTGAAAAACTAGGCTTATACTCAAGTAAATACAGTATTTCATTAATAAAATGGCAAAACAGTATTTTTGGCTTCTCCAAAAATTAGGGCATACCAAAATACATTTTAGTAATTGACATTGCTTAATGACAGTGATTTCAAAATTTCTTTTTGACTGTATTTCTCCTACATAATAGTTAAATTATTGAAAGGTTTAAATCCTTCTATATTTACAGGCCACAGGAAAACAAATTATTTAAATAAAAAAAACCATGACAGCAGTTGGGGTTTATATTATGAAGTTGGTTTGTCATTTCTCCAAATAAGAAATATACAATTGGACAAGACTACTCCTGCATAATATACTTAGGTAATCGAACATAAAATATCTTACATGAAGATGTTTTAGCTGTTTGAAGTCATCATCCTTAATCTCTGTAATCTTGTTGTTCTGTAAGTCTAGTAAAGTTGTGTCGGGAGGAATATTTTTTGGCACTTGCTCCAGACCTGAAATTAAGTTAAACAAAAAAAAGTTATATTATTTCTTGTAACATTAAAATAGTACTGATGATTTTGAATTGTGAACAATAAACTATATTTTACATAACTTGCTATATATTGGTATAGACACTATTACATCACTAATGTTTGCATAAATTCATACGTTAATTATGTTTTAAAGGTATAAACTTGGTAAATGAAAACTAGCATACAAGAAGACCATGTTAAAATGAATGCCTGTAAATGAAATGATTGTTTCAGTTACACAATACTTTTCCTATATATGTTTTTGTAAAAGTTGTCTAATTCTTAATCTATTCCATGAAACAAAAGCACAAATGACATACAGCAAATGGTTCTGAGAAGTGTAACCATGATTACATTAGTAAGGATGCTGATGAAGTAGGGATTATTATACTGCTTTTGCTGGTTTCTTGCTTAATCTCATTCACTTCAGTCTTTCATTTAAATTCCTGAATCCTGAATGTGGGTGTAGAGATCATCTATGTGTACTACACACAGAACTGGGACTTTCATCTTGATTTTCTGGAACTGTAAGACATGCTGTCACTTCTCCCACTAATATAATTGGAAAACCACAGATTTCCATTTACTTCTATTATTTTCTATGTTTTATGCCACCACTTCTACATTTTTAGTTTGATCGCTGCATAATATATAATAATTGGAACATGTGTGTATTCCTTTTTCATTCTCTTTCACTATGTGGTGATTGGTTTATATATGGCTGTTGACACTGGGCTTACTTTAAAAGATAGGACTGCTTAGGTTATTTAATCAAATTTACCAAAAGAAAGTTAATGTACACAAAAGAGCAGGGGTCTGCAGTCAAATTCAAAGCCACATAGCATGCAAACTGGAGTTGATCACAGCACATTTTACCCAATTGTATTCTTTAACTATAATACACCAGTGTCCATTTCAACACATCTTTGCCCGTAATGGGCATAAATGTGGGCCATAATAATCATAATAATAACCCCACTCACACATTTACCGCCCATTAAGCAGTTAACATTCAGGGAGGGGGGTGGGTTCTCCCTCTCCAGCTGGCCGGGTACTGCTTCTTCCCCTGCTAGTCCATTTGGTTGCCCTGAGAAGCACAGCCAATCAGAGCAGAGATATAGGAGGCTCTTACAGTCAATCCGCTGCAAGAGTCTCCTGTCAATCTCTGCAGGCCATCCCTCCTCTCCCTCCACATTCCTCGTTCCAGTGAGTGGAGCCGATGATCAGGATATTTTCCCAGAGAAAATTTCCTGATCCTCGAGCCCACTCCGGCTGGGAGTGATGATCATGCTGGTGGACGGCCAACTTAACACATTGTACACCTTCTGCATACAGTTGTAGGTAGTTCCATATTTATATTTTTCTAAAGAATTATCATAAATAAATACATGTGTTCTAAATACATGTGTTTCTCAGCAAAATAATTAATTGTAAAAACAATGTTAGGTATGTTTTTATATGCATTTCTTGTAATATTTTAGTAGTATGCTGAAAATGTTTGAGACATAATTTCATGCTGTTACATGTGTTTTATAAATGTGCAGATTAATTTAAACCATGTTTTAAAAAAAAAAAAATTCAGTGGATTTTGAGACAGTCTGCAGTTGCATTTTTACTTTATTTTACTGCTGCAAAGGGTTGGAAAGTCTATAAAGAGAAATAAATACTAAGACATTTTCTTTCTACTTTTTTTTTATTCTTCTGTCCATCTTGCTTTCATGTGCCAAAAAATGAATTCTTTTTCTAGATTCACTTTCCTCTATTTCCAGTAAATTGTTCACCTCAGCAATTTGGACGTGAAATGAATAGAGTGGGAGTTGACCATTTTATGACTCTTATATAGAAATTGTTTCCAAATTAAGCTTAAAAATGGTATTTGTATCCAAGTGTTCTGGGGAACAGATTTCTCATTTTCACGCTGAATGCCAAAAGAACCTCAGATAGTTTAAATTAAAAACTGTCAGCGGGACAGTTTTATAAAAATACAAAAAAATCTTATATGTAGCACAGATGAAGTAATGGAAATTAAATGTTAAAAAGCAAAACTATAGTAATATAACCCTTACTGATATTTTGTAAAAACTAAATAAAATAAACCAAAAACATGTGATCCCCACCTCTACTGTATTCTATAATATTTAAGAGATTTACAAATATATCAATTTGTGAAGGTGCATGCTATGTGAAGTGCTTTTAACAAACATGAATGGGTCAGCTACAAATTAATAAATTATGAAAATAATATAATTTTAAGAAAAATAATAATTTGACATTATGTTTGTAATTTTATTAGTGACTCACATACATAAAAGATAATGTTTCATATAATGTTCCTTCTATATTAAATTCATGTTTCAATTGCACATAAAAAAGATGAATCACACCATCACACAATGGAAAATGTTAATTAATCTTCAACTCATAAGTCCTTTGGTATTGTAACCAGAATTCTAACACGGTTCTCATGTATGTTACTGCTTAATGTACTTGAATATGGATAAAAGATAATTACACAAAACAGACATAGCAATAAATGTAACTGAGCACATGCATCTTGGATGGTGTACAAAGTTTCCTGATGATTTGTGTGACTGGCTGTGTTAGAAAGCAAATGACAGTTTCCAAAAAGCTAAAATGAACATATGTATGAGTGAAACTAATGAAATGAGCAACAACTGCAATGACACCTAAAAAAAAATCCATCCAAAATGCATAGTGAACAAATTTTAATGTTGATAAAGAAAGATTTTAGGCTTAAAATGGGGAGTGGAAAAATGGTGGTGGGGGGGGGGAGAGACGTTTTGTCCTTGTACATTTGATTAATATGTTTAATACTTTTTCTCTTCTTTACAAATTTTACTGTTTCACGAAAAAATCTTATTTACTATATTCAGTTTGTTATTTTTATTATGCTTCCAAAAATTGCTACCCAGGATCAACTTATTTTACTTTCTACCAATCATTTCTGTTTTTCTTCAATATCCATCTTCTTCTTGTACCTTAACCAGAGTTTTTGAGTAGCATATCATGCTATTGTGCACAACATACAAAGTTCTGTCAGTAGCAACTCTGAATGGGTAGTACAGCTCAGGGTCATAACTAGGTACTTTGAGGCCATGGGTGAAAGAGAAAGTTGTATTGCAACGCATCCTTACTCTCCCTATAGTATATCAAACTTTCCCCACATAACAAAATACACCTCTATTGTCATACCATTTTGTTCCATATATATTATAACCCAAATAACACCACTCACATTACATATTATATACCCACAGTCACAACAAGTTCTGTATATAACATAATACACCCCTACAGTCAAACCACTCCCCACCTCACCCCACATTACTTCTTATCCCTCACAGCCACATCACTTTCTCCACATTATTTATTATATTGCCATTACATCACACTCCGCACCTTATAAATTATACTTTAGTTACATCACTCCTCTGGCTCAGTGACAAGGGACGGGGGGAGGGGGGGCAGTTGTGATGGGCCCAGAACTTCATGGGGGAATGTGATCCCTGCTGTTAAGGGCAGACAGGGTATCCGAGTGGACATTCCATTTCTCGGGTATCTCCACTCCTCACTGGCTCCCAGTGGTCACATGCCCTGGCTTCCAGGCAACCAGGTCACTGTTCTGAGCATTGCGAGAAGCAGGACTGTTAGTCTTGGCGCTCCCACACAAAGATCGGTGCGGTGATGTTGTGTCCCGGTTGATAGGCAGCCAAGTCGCAGTTCCTTGAAGTACGAAATCCGGGCTGTGTCTTTGGGGCTCTCACACTGCTACTGGAGCCCCATACACATGGGGGAGGGGGGAAAACCACAAGGTACGGGGCCCCAAGATTTTTTTTTTGCTCACTTACATTAAATATTTTACCCCAGTCATTTCAGTCTTCCCGCATTACATAATATACCCCCAGTGTCACACCACTTTTACCAATTTATACATTATAGCCCCATTCACGCTACTCTCCACATATTACATATTATGCCAACATAATCACTGGAACTGGATTAAGGTTTGTGGGGCCAAAATGTGGGGGCCCCTGACTTCTATCCTTCCTCCCTGTATACCATACAATACAAAATGCACACTACTGACTGCCATACAATGTACACTGCACCCTTGAGACAGGCATAAAAAGCATGTTGCACTGTAGAAATCAGTAGACCATTCATTTTCATTACATATGTATCTCTTAACATTCTTCTCTTCAACTCCTCCCCACCCCTCGCAGCTCCTTCACTTACCTTCTCCTATGTCTTCTTCCTAGGGCTCCATGTTTCTGGCGCTGAAGATGGACATACTCCACATCTGATACAAGTACTTATCAGATGCTTAAAGCAGTGAAATACATATGTGTAGGTCATGTAACACATTAGTATCATAAGTAGTAAGTGAATAATGTCACAACCAGATGCAGATACACATTGCCTGTGCTACCACTTAGCAAAAGAATGTGTGGCTAAATGACATACTGTAGATCCTGCTACAGGTCTGTATGGAGACGAGTGCAGTTTGTGCCGTCAACTGGATCTATAAGGTTCTTTTGTGGACCATGTATATTTGNTTTAGTCCAGGTCAACAGTTGCACCTGATTTAACCAACAGTTGATCCTGATTCAATCACAATACGCATGTTATTTTCCACCTTACGCAAACAGAGTAAGGGAGAAAAACTCTTTTTAGCTTGTGGGGCGTGTATAAAAAGACGCAAGCATTCAGTCCCGTAATAGACGGAAAAAAGACATAATTGATAAGGACACTTACCTTCCAATGACTGTGGGACCCGTTCAGATGTCTCCATGGACCCAGGAATTTCAATTTGTAAGTATCATTTTATTTTTCTTATATTTTATTTAATTAAAAATGCAGGTCAGCCCATTCAGACTACAGCCAACCAAGGAATAACCTTGATTTTTGCCTGGGTCTAAGACCCAGGTAAAAAAAAAGACCTTGGATTTGAAAATAGTGTTGTTCAGATTACCGCCAAAAGCCAGGAATTTCAGGAAATGTTTGCTGTTTTTTGTGGTAATCTGAACATGGTATTATTAAAAAAGGCAAATAAACTTTTAAGACTGATCCAGAGTTTAAGGGCTACAATACTACACTGTAAAAGAGAAAGTGGAGATGTTGCCATAGCAATTAACTGCATTTCTTCAGTATGTAATAGGAAAGTGGAAGCTAGAAGCTCATTGGATGCTATGGGCGTCTTTCACAGTTTATTAAATGTAAATTTAATACTGTATAAAGGGCAATGCAGGTCTAAGTGTAGACCTGGGGAAAACCATGTTGAACTGTGATTGATGGAAAAATTAAACTGTGGAAATAGAAGTAGAGAAGGTAGGTGAAGTTTGTTAGCTTAAGGTGCAAAAGCAAAGTATTTTACCAACTACATGGTTTTTCTGAGATCTATACTTGCACCTGTTTTGCCCTTTTGCTCTGGATCTTAATTGTAGGAGAAAATGTAATATGCTAAAATAGAAAAAAAAATAGAAAATACAGAAAATATAAATGTTAGGTTGTATATAAATGCATTTATCAATCTTTAAAAATGTAATGCAGGTTCACCAAATATGTGCAGTTAGGACCTGATTCAAAATGTTTGGTGGAAGGTCATGGAATCACACTCGAAGCAGCACAATACTATATACTACACTTTCACATCATAGAGAGCACAGGCAGATGGGAAGCCCTGCACCTGACTTTCTGTGCTCACTCCTGTTCTGTATATGCAAAGGTCAGCTACCTAAATTTTACATTCACAAAAGAAGTTTACATTGTAGTTAAGTCATGGACTGTGTGCAACACTACAAGAATTAAAGACAATAAAGGAAATGCAGTCTACTGTTCCACATCCCTGTCTCCTAGTATCAAACAGATTCAAACCACTCAGATTATTCTCTCAGACTCTGCTGAAACAATTGAACTGAATTATACATCCAATCTTTTGTCATTTTGGAATCATTTTGTAATTTTGTGTTTATGTAAAATAAAGAAAAATATAGAAAAGAATAAAGAAAAGAAAAAAACTTACATTTTTTTTGGACTATGGGTTTCCCCAAGAAAAGCTTCCTCATCTGTTTAGGCAGAGTATTGATTTTTCCATTCACTTTATCCATTAACTTATGACTTATACTTAAACAATTACCAGTGGTTTAAAACAATGTAGACAAGGTGAGATTAACATGCAAGCGAAACTGTTATAACTATTGTTTAGATATTTTGTCAACTATTTAATCACATGTCGCGTTCAAGTTACATTCATTTTAACTGATATCTGCCAACCCCTGCAGAGATCTGGAAACACAGGCCGGAGTTTTAAGGTGTTAGTTATATATAGTAAAGGCTCCAACTGTATAGATCTATGTTAATGCTACAGTATATACCACATTGCATGGGTGTTACTATTGCTATTCTTTATTTACTCTGCTAAAACTTACCTATATCAGAGCATTGCACAACACGAAGATGGCACTGACAGCGGAATGGACACATAGGCCCCACTGGTTCCAATTCTTTTACATCTTTTCCATCAAATCCTGAACCCTCATCTTCTAGCATAAAATCAAATAAGCCTCTTTGGTGAAAGGGTTTGGCATAGCACACTGCAGCAAGCAAAGTTAGGATGATAACTGTTCTCATGGTGTCAGATCTTCTATCATCGACACAGTGGAAACCTGTACAGAATGAAAAATGTTATCAACAAAATGAAATTAGAAGTATGGTTTCAGTAAAATACACTATGCTATATGAAATTATGTAGTGGCTCCATCTTCAGTAGCAGTCAACAGCCATCAGTCAACCTTGTTTCAAAGACTTCCACTTTACCATCCACCTATCCTGCTCCATTCCATAGACAACTTGCTGCTTTCCAGGTGTTGTGGACCAGAAATCCCAGCATTCCCCAACATCACAGATATAGATGATATATAATATCATGAAAAGCATGATGGAACTTGTCTCACAACATTTGGGGGTAGATTGAAGAAGCCCATAGCAACCAATGATATTCTAGCTGACTTTCTCTAGTATGTAAAAAAAAATGAGAGCTAGAATCCTATTGCTATGGGCAACAATGTGTTGTCATGATGTATGTACTTGCAATGGCGCTGTACTTTTTAATAACTTTTTTTCTCATATATCAGACCCTCCAACATGACCCATTCCACCAGGTACATAATACTCCGCTCCTGGGCTTTCAGCTGTCACTCACCTGGTTATAACGAACTAACTGATGTCTGAGTAATGTAACAATGGGGGTTACCATAGTAACTGATGTCTGAGTAATGTAACAATGGTGGTTACCATAGTAACTGATTGCTGGAAGTTCCAGAACAGAGTATTTTGTACCTGGTGGAATGGGTCATGTTGGAGGGTCTGATATATGTTATTGTAATGATAGCAATTTATATACACACATTACTGTGCCATTGCAATACTAATGAAACTTATGAAAAAGCAAAATAGAAAACGGTTAAATAAAAAAAAAACTACTTTGTTTTCATATCTATAATTATATTTGAACTGAACTTAAAATGGTTATACTGACAAATACAATAGATGAAAATGTTCATATGTAAAACAAAGTGATACTTCCTAATCCTACACAGACAGGAAGTACGATGACAACTTCCTCACTCTTGAACAGACAACCACCAAATGTGGTAATTTACAGATTTGCCATACCTTGAATAATCATCACAAAATAAAAATATAAACTCAATATGATATTTAAATAATATGATATGTTGTTTATATGTGTTACTAGACATTCAAATGTTAACAACCTGGGTTTAATATCTTATTTCTAAATGCTGACTGAATATAAAAATACAGCTATTTAGTAATTAGTTTGCTGTGTCAGTTTAAAAACATTGATTAAACTTAAAGATAACTTTGGAATCTACCTAATAGTTTCATATAATAATGTTTCCTATGTTTCCTTCAAATTCTTACTTAAAAATATTATATAATATATTGTTTTATATAATATATTGTATTTTAGGGATTTCTGTTTAAGATACATAAAGATTCATTACTACAATGTTTATAAGTTTGCATCAATGTTAATTTAATAACCATGTTAATAACTTTTTCCAATCTCTTTAGGTAGGTGATTTAAGGAATAGGATTTTATGACTTATATATTTGTATGTTATCTCACTTACTGTTAATTTTATGTGATTATGATTGCCAGGTTGGTACATGCTGATTTTAATTGAAACATTATCACAGAGATGAATGTTTTTAAACATTACATATAGGTAAGGTATAAAGTACCTAAGTACACAGTATTTATGTGCAGTTAAATGGTTTGGTGATACTGTAATGAAGTAAAATGGGGGCGGGATTTTATTTNCTGAACTTTACATACATAATCGTTCACCAACTCCACTTATGCTTGTACACAGGGAGCTGCATGGACATACCTACCAATGTAAATAAATATTAGCCATTTGCTTTAAAAAATAAAACATTTCAAATAATTATGGGTTTACCATGCACATAGTATAGATTTTCCTAAAATACTGCATACTACATATACATGTTCAGGGTATACATAGAAGTTTAGTGATAACTGCAAAACTATCATACATATAATAAACACATATAAAATACTTATGCAGCACAAAGTATGCATTCATGTACTGTTTCTATTCCTTATAAAACTACAACAGTTTGACAAATTAGAGAGTAACAAAAACAAACCACAACTATGCTAAAAGTCCCCTTTAGACTTGTATTTAAACAATCAACTTAGGNACAGCATGTAATTACATTTAAACATAACCTGACAATTCATAGGTCTGTCTTGTAGTATTCTAAATTTTAGTTTAATTCTGAACAGTAACATAGGAATATAGCTCTTTCTTCCCAATATGGGATAATACAGAAGTACAGAAATGATACAGAGTAATGAAACAAAGCAATTATAGCACTACAGTCATATTCTGTTATCCAACTGTCTACCATTCTGTGTAATGAATTAGAATTATCACTTTCCCTTAGTATACTACTAACATCATAGAAGCTTAGACATGTTTAAGCTGATACAGCAGCAAGCTGCAAAGACTGCAACTTTACCACCGTAATGATCTTTTAAACTTGAAATAAAACAATGATTCCTCAGTTATATCCAAACTGTGCATAAAATATCATTCATACCTTGTAATCCTAGGATTTGCAAAAGAAGGACTTTCAAAGAAGAGAAGTAATTTAAATATTCAGCCCAGACAAAGAAGCTTACAGGTGTGTAGAGGAGGAGGGGGTAGAACAGTGCTCAGAGACTGTCACTTTGTGAGAACCCTCCTGCTCCTATTCCCAAGCACTGTTACAGAATAGTTTCCTTCAATGAACACAGTCCAGGCTGACACCCACATTAGATCATATGGTAATGATATGTCTCCAACGTCTTTAGCCAGAATTTTATAAGCCTATTCTTTCACTTTTCATACTTATCTACAAACGTTATGGTAATTTCTTGTGATTATTATTAAGTTTGCCATGAGGCACATTCAGTATGTACTTTAGTGAAGGAAAGAGGATAGTTTACCTATAACATACACTTAATTTTAGAAGCTGCAAACATTACACTTCTTNTTTTTATTTTCTTCACGTCTCACTTTTGTCATTTAGTCAGTTGTTAACATACAGAATACAGTAATATTCTGAATAATGCTCAGTGCCTCATAGGTTAAGTATTTGATGAACTTTTTCCTANATGTTGCAAGACGTCTGGTAAACTCTAAAAGGTTCTGAAGGAAATATATTAGGAACTTACTGTAAACACATATATTTGAGCATTTGAACTTGTAGCTGGAAAATTTAGCAGCTACCTTCTGCTCATTTTAGATGACTATGCTTCAGTATAAAAATAAGATGTATATTATGTCTTTATTTATAATATAACATAGTTATATGTTTTGGGCCCATCCACATAAGTACATATTGTTCTTTATGTTGTGGAAATCATTTCATTTAATATGATTTAGCCTTATATTAAAAATAGGAGCAATTGTCAAAATACTGGCCATGCAATATGTACAGATATACAGTATATTTGTTGATGTGCCTGTGCATAATGTGCATTATGTATACATGAATGTCCATATACAAGCATGTAGGTGTATGTATATCATAAAGACAGAGAGAGAAGAACCAAATTGTGTTCCTGCTTCACGTTTATACATCAAAGAAAATGAAACATGTATACCTATACAGAAGAAATATGCATATGGTTCAGATATTTGACATGTACCACCATGCCTGCCCCAAGGCTAAGACCAGGTGTGCAATCATGTCGGTATAAAAAGGAGATAACAGGTTTACCCTTCTCTCAAATGTTATTAACAGAAGATTTTGTCATTTGTTGCATTCAAACATGAATAGAACTGTCTTACAACTATTCTTTTCACATTTTAAATCCCCACAAATTGTGTGTGTGTGTGTGTGTGTGTGTGTGTGTGTGAAAGGGGAGTGAAAGTTGTGTGTGTATGTGTGTAAAGGGACATAATAATGTATTTCTAAAATTTCTTGATCTTGTCTGCTCATTAATCTGACAATATTTGAGGGCTGGTAAAGTCACAGGTAGGTGACGTGTTAGGAGACTGCCCCTTAACTAGGAAAAACATTTATGTCCTNTGCTGATAGAGGATTTCGTGTTTTGCGTATGCATCCACTGATTCCATTCATAGCAAATTCTAGTCTATCCAGAAATAAGAACAACTAGACTTTCCGGGTTGCTCTTATTTAAATAAATGTCATTGATAAAAATACTGTCCAAGCTATTCCTACCTGTATCAATGATCTCTACATTGTGGTCGAAGTGGAAATTTAGAAGTGGGGGTATGGACATTCAGAAGTGGTGGTATGGAAACACAGAAAATAATAAAAGTCAATGGAGATTTTCCATTTTTCCATTACAACAGTGGGAGAAGTGCAGGTATGTCATACCCCCGTATACCCCCCACTTTGAGCCCTGGTTGAGATTAGGAATCTCACATCATCCCTTATTTTCAAAATATGATGCTCCTTCAACAACTAAGAAATATGTGTCATCTCCAGTTGCAAAAATATTTTCTTTGGCCTTTTGTTTTTTGAATGAATTAGTAACATGGAAATACAAAGGAAAACAAGTTACTCAATGTTCATAACTTCAAACTTACAAAGTCCTTTATGCCTTTTTTAATTTACAGTTTGAAATGTAACCGACAGACTAGGTGAGTAAGAGGGCCCTACCTGCAAGCTTACACTGAGGAGGGGGGAGGCGTTTACATAGTCCAGTAAGAGCCGTTCAAACTTCCCATTCATCCTCATTTTATGTTGGGGCTGTGCAAAAATCTAAAAGTAAGGTCTGCATGGCATAACTATCATACGACTGAGGGAAGCAGCATGCCCTCGCCCATATTGTAGTAAGGGTGCAGCGGAGATCTAACATCAGAAGTCAGAGCCCCAATAACATCAGTAGTAAAGGCATGGATCAGATCTGATAATAATAGTAATAAAAATAATAATATTAGACTATATGCAGCCATAAGACAATTGACCAGTTTCCACATACTGAATTAACTTCCATTAGTAACCTGAATCCTCAGGATCCATGCTTTTATAATAAAGGAGGGTAGTGTACTGCCAATATGCAGGATTGGTGGGGGGGGGGCATATATAAATAGTTCAGTAAGGGCTTGGTGAAGTACTCATGTAGTATCCAAACTCCCGTACTGTAGAATGCACAATTGGGAAGTCTTTGCATGTGACAGGACTGGTCTCCATCCCATTCATGGCAAACTCAATACTGCTGGGAGCTATGATCAGAGCAGCTGTAGAGTTTTATTATTATTATTATTTTTATTTTTTATTTTTTTTTATAATTTGTTGGACCAAATGAAGACTCTCAATTTTCTGGTTTTGATTAGTTTGNAACTGTTGAATGGACTTCCAACCTGAGGGACTGTGTTGCGCTTGCCCCCCGGGACATTCTGTTTCAGTCAATATTTATTATAGAAGTTTGAGANAGTTTTTGCATAACAAAAATGAAAAAATGCTATTGAAAATTTCAGCATCCATTCCAGAGTTACAGAAATCTGAATAGCCATAACAATGATTGAAAAGGAGCACTCCATTGAAGACTCCACATGCATAAACACGTATATACACAGGTGTATATGCAATAGGCCTACACAAATTTGCACGGTATACCATNCCATCACTTATATAATTGAAAAACTATAAATCACCATTCACTTCTATTTTTTCTATGTTTCCATACCACCACTTCTAAGTGTCCACTTTGATCACTGGCTGTATGTACAAATGGAAGGAGATGTGTTTCCTGCTCCAAAATATATGAATAAGTAATTATGNTGAAATATCCCTATTTCATTACAGTAACAGATCTTTATTCTGACAAACAAGATGGGACGATGAATGATAAATTCATTAACTACAAAGGTTAGTGTCAGTAGAAATGGAAATTAGGCAGCAAGGAGGGGATGCATCATTGAAGGGAAAGATTAAGGTTAGGCTCTGGAAAGGAATTGTATCATAGAGGGGGAAAATTCGAGTTAGGCTGCACAGAGAAAATAAATCAAAGAAAAGGAAGTTTAGGGTTATGCTACAGGGAGAGAAAATATTATAGAAGGGGGTTATGGGTAGGCTATGGTAGGCTGCAAATCGGTGTTATTTCTTATAATGGGAATGTTAGAATCAGGATGCAGGAATGGTTCAGATGATGGAAGGGGAGGGTTA
>JABWIB010005663.1:10952-35298 GCA_016617825.1 Platyplectrum ornatum
GAAATTAGAGACACATGCTTGGATTATATCCTGTGTTACATATGGTTCCAATCTGCTAATTATTAATTATTGCACATGTTTTTATTTGTGTTCCTTAATTCTTTTTTTTTATAGAGAGGAGACTGTGCCTTGAATACAGAAATGTTGAATCAGTTTACATCTGCACCTATACCGACTTTAAGTAACTTTCCTGTGACTTTTCCCATCACCGTGGATCAGCGACATGGGATGCCAATTTCTGCTGTACCTAAACCTGTTGATATTAGCCAGCCCACTGTTCCATTGAAGATTGCATCATTTACTGTAGGAGATGTCACACAGCCTGGTGTTTTACCATCCTCCTTCACTCAGCCGGTGATGATAAAATATATTTGCTTTTATTGAACATAATTAAGAAATGGATATTAATATTGAAATATATGCAGANCGAGGAATCTAAAAGATATAGTCCTCTTTCTTCTTTTCATGCCAGTGCTATATAACCCAAAAATCCAATATTTTTTATCCTTCGGTAAAATTAGCTAGTAACTACAAATTATCCTCAAAAGGAAAAGAAGAAGAAAGAAAAAGAATGGTTTTTAATTCATAGGTGCACACACATGAGGATAATGTTTAAAAATTATACATTTTGAATGGTATACTTTAAAATATTGGATATATAAAACAGCGAAATATTTATTAAAAATTTGTAATAAATATTTCGCTGTTTTATATATCCAATATTTTAAAGTATACCATTAAAAATTAATAATTTTTAAACATTATCCTCGTGTGTGCACCTATGAATTAAAAACCATTCTTTTTCTTTCTTCTTTTCCTTTTGAGGATTGTGTGTTGTGGTTAGGTAGCACCACTTAACTCACGTTTATATTGAATTATTATAACACAATGAATTCATTAATTATATGAGGAGGAGGAGTATTATATGAGTGTGCACTCTGATGAATTTTTGTCCAGATAACTACAAATTATGTTTTAGTATTCGACAATGTTCTCTACTTGAAAGACTGACATTCTTGTTGTTTCTTTCGTGTTTCTATAGCTGTTTAAATCAGAAGATGATGATTTTCAAGACTTTCAAGATGCCTCTAAATCTGGACAAATTGATGACTCATTNTCTGATTTTCAAAGTGGCACTTCAAAATCAACTTCTTCATTGGTGNCCAACAGGTTTGAAATCCTTTTTATTTATAATAGTATAATTATTTAATAGTGTTTTCTTAAATTAGGTATGTCTGTATAGTCACCCTTGGGAAAGTTTTTGTGATGTTGAACGACAGCCATGTACCCCCCTGTTATTACTATTTGTACTAGTATTAATATTATTAGGATTTTTTCTTTGTCGTCATGGTAGTCTTCCGCAAGCACCTGTTTGGAAGTCTGGTAAAAGTGCACTACCTGTCGCTTACATTACGCTAGATGGGTGGTTATAATTAAATTAAGGTATTGAGTTTGGGTAAGGGAGAAAATGTGTGATTGGAGCCGGACGGATAGCTGAACCGCACAATTGAGTTAAGGTAGGGGTCTAGCAGTGTAAGTACCTGCCTTTTCTGACCTAGAGATGTGAGTGATGGAGTTCACTGATCTGTCTCCAAGTTTGTTTACCAAAGCAATGTCTGTAATGGCAGGTCTTCTAAGACTTTAGATGGTCACGGTGATCCCTTATTTAGACAGAGCCTATATCTAGTTCATCACACTTTGATCAAACCACTGTTTGAGCCGTTGCCATTTGTAGACTTTCGCTTCCTGACCTGAACATTGTTTGTCCCTCATTTGAACCATGATCTGTAGTCAGATGGGGCTGCTGTATTGTCATCTTTGGATGTGCTTCAGGCACTTAAATTTTAAATGGTGTGTCTGTGTGTAAGACACAGGCTTTGTCTGTGTTATATGATGTAAACAGAGGTGGCCGGCGTCAAGACTGATGTTGGCATGGTGGATAGCTGAGAGTATTGGGTGGTCTTATGTGTCAGTGGATAGACCAGTGCAGGCACATTCCACTAGAGCTGTCTGTCTGTCCACACCTTTTGTTAAGTTTTACAATNTAAAAGGTTTTGCTTCCCCGGATGCTAGTGTTGGGTGCAAAGTTTTATGTGCAGCAGTCTTGCAGCATTAACTGTCTTAGCGATAACATTGGTATATCCCCNTGGTATTGGCAGTGTCCCCAAATAGGATGTAAAAGTAAAGAAGATTTTTTTTTATTACTCACTGCAAATTTCTTTTCTCTTAGGCCATTGTGGGCACACCCTCCCTTCCCTTTGCTCTGAGTTTTTTTTTTACTTGTCTTCCCATGTTTGTTTAGTAGGTATGCCCTTGGTTATACCTACAAAAGAATAAATCAATTCCCTGTATGAGAGATGCATAGTAGGGGGGAAGCATACCAGAAACACTTTTAGTTTTAAATCACCCTGACTCCAGATTCCACATACTAAACCCCATGGTATTGGCAGTGTCCCCTAATGGACTAAGAGATAGGGATTTTACAGGGCGTATTATCCTCTTTTGTTAAATGAAGTAAAACAGATGACAAACTTAATAATGAAGTGTACAGCTATCTGGTGTGTTGCACATGACACCAATGGGCCTAGTTTATCTTTGTGATTGACCATAATTTATTGTAAAATTGCTTTATTATTTATGTAAGTGTTCAGTTAATAAAACTGCTTTATATCTCTTTTCAGGATTTAGCTTTTTAAAGGCAATTCTTTGCATTTTCAATTAATTAGCAGCTTTATTTGTTTCCCTGCCTAGTGTTCCTCCTCTGCTTATGCCATTATCTGGAACAAAAACTACGCCTTCTACCACTACTGATAAATATGCAGTTTTTAAAAACCTGAATGTGGATGGTGTCTTGGAAAACACAGGCCATATCACAGGTATGTGTATTTTTTTTTTTTAAATCAAATAATTTACAGGTATGTGTATTTTTACATAAAATAATAATCATAAAGATAGTTATATAGGTTTATCACGTGAGCTAAAGTACAGTGAAGGACTGGTTATAAAGTTCGCCTTAATGTGCAATTATATATTTATTGAAAGAGAACTACATAAATTTATATATTTCCTATAAATTCTTTCTTCAGATTCTTCATATCGCCCTGCTTCCCCCAACATCCCCCCCCCCTCCAGCAAATAACACAGTTCTTCCCAAGAGCAGGCCACCTTCTTTTATTGCTTTTGGCCAGATTCACAGTGTTTTGGGTGTATACTGGCGTGCCTTTTTGTCCCAGCTTTGTTCTTGTGCATTCATTTAAAATTTGATGAATGCTTTAGTCATTATATTTGGTAAATAAACAACCTGTTTAATAATACATCGGATGGGGTATTTTTTGCATAATTCGTATCTGCTCTAGTACCCTAATTGCACTTTTATGTGGAATCCGCTGTTTGCAGAGAGCATAAAAGTAAGGACCATAAATATGTATATACTATGCAATATTCTGGGTAGAGTATTTACCAGCAGTTAAAAATATGTTGTTNTCCATAAAATAATTTGTTTATTAAAACGAACATAAGGAGTTACACATCAATAAACAGTAAGTTAATTCTGTTAGTTTAGGAAATGGTAAATGTATATGCCATTTCATAAGTATATTAAAAACCTGAATTCCAATAACATTTCAATTGTTTGGTGTTTTCTGATGTTATCTCTGCATATCCTTGTTATACAATGTAAATAATGCTGGTGGGATTTTTTTGTAGCATCCCAAAAAAATCCTAGAACTTCTGTTTATAATTGAACTTCTATTCTAATACAGTTGAATGGTTATTAAGTCTTGCCAATCATTTTCTTTTGATTATTGTTCAGGTGATGGTTTTGATGATTTCAAATCTTCTGGAGGAGATGATGGCTTCACTGACTTTAAAACGGCAGACAGTATATCTCCACTTGACACTCCACTGAGAGAAAACCAATCATCTCTGGCATTTTCTATTGGGCCTCCCCAACAGAAATCCCCAACTCAATTAAAAGTATNCTCAGACTTTGATACCTTCTCATCTGTAAATCTTGGCATTCCTAAGACATTTCATACATCCAAACCTGTATCATTGCCTGTTTCATTGTCATCACCATCACCATTATTATCCTCATCAGTAGCAGTATCGTCATCATCATCATCATCATCCAATATGCCTGGTTTAGCTGCACTTACTAAAAGTTCCTCTTTACTTGATGACTTTGGAGACTTTGCACTCTTTGGACAGTCAACCAACACTACTTCAGTTGGTGGTCAAAAGAACTTTGCTGATTTCATGACTAGCAATACTGGTTCTGTAGATCAAAGTACTGATTCTTTCAAGCGGGAATCCAGCANAGTTGACTTAATACTATCTACTACTGTTACTCAGAATGTTCAGTCCAGTTCCTCTACATCAAATAACAAATTTGATTTGTTTGAACTTTCTCTGGAAACCTCTTCAATAGGATTTGATGAAGCTAAAGAGTCTGCCCATGTCACAAAAAACAATGAGTACACTTTCCATTATGACAAATTCCCCACTGTCGACAACTGTTCTGAAAAATCCTTTGTGGATAAGTTTTCTGCACTTAAGCAAGGGAAAGAGGACTCCATGTCCATTAAATCCCTGGATCTGCCTTCCATTGGTGGTAGCAGCTATGGAAAAGAAGACTTTGAAGATACACTCTCTATCCAGTTTGATATGAAGCTGTCCGATATGGGCGAGGAATTGAAACATGTTATGTCTGATAGTTCTCTGGATTTGGCAACGGTTAGTGGTCAGCATCCACCTGCTGCAGGTGAGGAATTGGTTAGATTACTTTGGTAAAGAGTAGATAGTTGTAGCAAATCATATGCTACATGTTTGTGTGTCTGCAATGTGTTATTCTTAGACCTAATTATTTTGGTGGAGCTTAAGGAGGGATGTATTTTGCGTGAACTGTTCAATATAATTCCTTAACTTGGTTGTTTAGCATGTTAGCTTCATCCTTTCCTCTACAATTAGCAGCATACAGTACTTTAGTATATAGCATATATTCTAATACACAAGAAACATGGTTAATTTCTTGTTTTGCACCTGAAGACTTACGTCTCTGGGTATAAATATAAAGTTGTGTTTCACATTGTTACCTTCTGTAAGTAATCAGCTATAGGCAGTTGTTACCCATAGCAATCAATAAGGTTCTGTCACTTGTTCAAGCATCTTAATGACAAATGATCAGATGTTTTCTTTCAAGCAGACCGTTCTAGAGGTTCTGCAATTAGAACAGGTAACACGCATATGACACTAACTTGTCAATATTACATTGTCTTCAGTAAGCCTTGTGTTAGGATTTTCCTTCTAACGCATGTATACAATTGTCAGTACACAGAAAGTGCATTCATTCCAGGTTTAGGTGAATTCCATTGCAAAGTACCTTAAAAGTGTTACCTATGAGAATGACATTTATTTACTGTATTTTACACTTGTTTTCTCTGTAATGTACAATTATTATTACAAAAGACATTACCAGGTCAGTATTTTCTTTTCAAACTTTTAAGTTACTCAGGTATTTTATTAGCCTATATATCTGGTTTTTGTGCTTTGTGCAATATGCTTCACTCATGCTGCTACCTTTTTGTTCTTCATTCACAATTGATCTTGTTAGCCATTTTGTTGTTGCCATCTGTTTCTTTGCAAGTCGTGTATTTTACAGATGGTCCGTGCTTATGAATCCATAACTCCTTTGTTTTAAAACCAATGCAGAGCATCTGTAGATCTATTAGACCAGCAAACTAATAGCACAGGAAGTTNTGCATGTTGGATTAAGCCATTGCAGTAGTCTATTAGTAGGACAGTTGCATTACTGTTCCATTCTTATGTGAGATTTGGGCTGAGAGGACTTAATTCATGAAAACCAAAATAAATGAAAGGGTTTTGCCTGGTAGATGAATTGTCTTTCTTGCCCTGTAAGAACCGCATTGTCATTTCCCAGCTGCTTTCTTCCTGATTCTGTGTATATTGGTCTGAGTTGGATGCATAACTCTGGGCAGAGAAGTATACTAATACAATTTGTATGTGTATCTGTTGCTCCTGATTTATGTCTGAGTTTTCTTTTTTTGGGGTATTTATTTTATTTATTTGGGATATTTATTTCAGCCTTCTTTATTTATTATTTAGTACCGGTATGGATTGGTTTGACATACACATTTGTACGTGTGCGAGGCACCTTATTGCACTTCTTTAGTTGGAAACTGCCTAGCATTTGCGGATGCATGCAGAATAGGACGGACATTTTGCTAAATGGTCTAGTTCATTTCATTTTTCGGAACTGTTATACCAAAACAAAAGATAATCCTCCACAGTGGTGTTTATGCATTAAGTAGAAATTCTGGATATTCTTTGGTTGGATTAAGTATTAAATAAATAAATCTGCCATTGCAATATGTTTTGTATTTTGAATGTAGTGCACTGCATTGGTTTTTTATTGTAAGTTATTTGCCAATGAGCCCCAACACTTGCTCTGCTGCTTTATGTATGTGGAGTAGTACCATGTATTGCAGCCACTGTGTATTATACATAGATTAATGATTTATATATGAATATCTAATACCTTACTTCTGTGCCTCTGTTATTAGTGCAGCCTTAGCATTTCTTTAATATTGTTTACACGCTGCTTTTTTTTGTTGAACATGTTCCATAATCTTGCATGCTTGTTTTACAGTTCCATGCTTGTCAATTCTTTCCATCTTTAAGTTTATTATTTCAACCATATTTGTCTTTGGTGCCTTTGGCCACTCATCGTGTTTTGTTTTTTTGTGTTATTGTAGAAACTCACTTGGTTGTTGTATTTATGAATTCTAATTTATGATATGTATTTATATTTTGTAGCATTGGCTATATGTTGGTGGAAATGCCATTGATATGTATTGTATTTATTTATATAATAATGTTCTGCATTTTTTCTGTTGGTGGTACAACACTTTTGTTTTGTTCTTTTNCCATTGCAAATGAAAGTCACAAGTTTAGTTGAGTTCATCATTTTTGAAACATTTATAATACGGTAATTATTTATTCTGCCAAAAGACCTCGCTAGAAGTTGACTGTACAAAAGCCCTGGTTCCCTATTGATTTCACCCTCTAGTTTTCATGTTGTACTTTTTATGGATTACAAATAAATTGCAAGAGATATTATGCCACCTAGAATGTTCTGCTGGTGTTTTCTTTTCATTCGGATACTTTTAATAGAAGTACTAATATACTGAAATCTTCTAAACCAATTGTTGTATTCAGCAGTTTACAGAATCTTGTTTGTTTGTGTAGACTGATTTATGTGTCATAACTAATGTGGCCAATGCGCTTCTAAACACGGCTTAAACTAATTCTAAGAGGGAGGCCAAAAATATTGCATTGCACCTTATTGGGGGCACACCTGTTCTTATATTCAATGCAATATTTGCACGCCTATCTTTTAAAGTCTTCAGTGTTTTGTCTATTTGTGTTGTATCCTACAAAACCATACTTTTTACAATGCTAAAATAGCACTATTGGATCTTTTTCATACAGAAAACAGCTTTTAAAATAAATATTGAAAAAATGCAGCTCCTCTATTATATCATTTAATAAATCCATTGATCATGTAAAACATTAAAACCACTGCCAGGTAAAGTGAATAACATTAATTATCTCATTACAATACCAATACATGTCAATACATATGAAATATATGTTATATGGAATAGTGATCAGCTAATTCTTACAGATGATGTTTTTTGAAAATAGGAAACGTACAAGTTTAAGGATCTGNGATTTTTTACAAGGGCCCAACTATGATGGCTAAATGACAGGGTCAGTAGGCAATGGTTAGTACCTACCAACTCTGGTCCAAGAAATATATATGCACCTGACTCATACATGCATATTGTAGATGGAGTTGGTTTAGCTGGGAAAATGATAATAGAATGCACTGTGGTATGAAACTCTGTGTGATGATGCTGTGGACAGTTGCTGCTGGGAAGCCTTNAGCTATGGCATTTATGTAGGTGTAACTTTGCCACTTTACCACTAAAGCATTGGTCTCTTAGCAGTAAAATGCACCCTGTTTCACTGCAACAATTGCGATGTCTTTGCTTTTAAATTCCTCTGATCTCTGTAAGCTGAAGAACTTATGTGATATACATGTGCTATATAAACCACACTGACCCCTCCTCATAATATACAGTATTTAAATTTATTTCCTGCAAACTTTTTTTTAACACAGGACACTTTCAGGGGATTTTATGGATCAGAGCAGGTTGGGTGGTATACGTAGGGCCTACACATTATTATGGAGGTGGTTTTAATGTTTTGGCTGATCTATATATCGACATCTACAATTTCTGTATTTTTCTACAAACTGTTTATTATAGGACAAGGAAATGTCAAGGATGTAAATGGAAATCATTTTACATTTCATTTTTACATCTTCAGTATTCAATTTGACACATACCCATATTATTTTGGTATGGATTATTATTATTAGTCACACAATGCAGTGAAGATTCAAAATCGTAGTGCCATGACACAAGTTTTATATGAAGTCCTGGCGTTGTGAAAATGAAGGTCCCATGTGGGGGTTATAAACAACTTGCTGTACCTTTTACTGATCCCACCTTTGAGTTCTTATTACGTTGTTACTGCTGACTGAAAGCACTCCATTACAGAATGATGATATGGCATAGCAAACTTATATGCACTTTCAAAATGCTGATGTAACAGCCGAATGCAAAGTCTGGACAGGACCAGATCATGGCCCTTGTTGTCATGGAGCTGATAATCATCAAGGACCCATTGGTGTAGGTTTGACGAATAGGATTGTCATTTACATGTGGGTGATGTCTGTACCATAGAGGGCATTGATAGCACGTCCCTCTTACCAGCAGTGCAAATAAAGTTTATAAAGACCAACAGTTGTATGTCACTTGTGCAACAATTCATTCCAAATGCTGAAATGTAGCAGCGATAAGTCCGTTCTGCAGTTAACTGTTGCTGGGATAGGTAATGCTCTGTTTTAGAAGAGATGAGGAATGCTTACTGTCTTAAGCAGTTGATATACAGCAGTGTCTTTTTTTTTCCTATGGTCTCCCTTGTAGCACCAGTGTGTTTTACAGGCTGTGAGAAAAGAGAAAAATATATATAAATAGAAAAGCCACAATTAAATCCCTGATCCTATCACCTTTTATGAATTACTAATTGTGCAAATAGATAAATATTGAATAAGTAGACCTCATCAAGTGTTACTTATCCTTATACAATACATGTTGCATCCTAGTCCCTTCCTTCCCTTCCATACAATACACACTGCATCCTTTCAACTGCAAGAGACCCTTATGATTGTCATAAGATGCTTCCTTCTTGTTGTTACCACAATATGAGAAGTACAGGTTTGTGAGTAAATTAACAACACAACGATTTATATGATCTTCATCATAAATTATCACCCTCATAAAAATCATATACCCCTTAAAAAATCATTTACTTCTTCATACCCAATAAGTTAATCCTCACAGCACAAATTGCATTTGCTAGTCCCCTGGAGATTTTTGATGGGTAATTGATTTTAAACATTTGAAAAATATTTTTTTTTTTTTAACTACGCAACAGGTGTTTTTATTTTATTAATAACTTCCTTAAGCTATATATTGTATCACTGCAAGTGTTTATCACTGTGCTGATAAACCAAAAACTTCAGATTTATATAAAAATGGCACAAAAAATGTAGCAGTACAAAATAAATGTTATAAAATGCAAAGTGTAATATCTTTAAATATATACACATAAATATACCAATAAATACATGCGTTACTTACAAACGTATAGGAGGCTATAGCTGTGTGTATGTATGTATGTGTATTTCTAGTTCTGTTGTTCACTGAAACTGTTAACTAATGATTTTCCATTTTCCATATAAGCAGCTTAAAAATCCGCCCCCCCCCCGCTGCTTAAATGGGTAAATTTAATAACATATGATATTTATTACTAATATAAAGTAATAGTACTGCGTAAGTTCATAGGTATTGTTAATGCTTTATGCCACAGCATGGTGGTGATTATTGCAATGTTGCCAGTATCCTACACATGAGTTCTTCTTTGTCATTTTGCATGTAGATGATTTTAAAGGCACGAATGACAACAATAGCTCCCTACTAAGCAGTTTGACAATTTGTGACTGGTCAGAGAAGGACAACATACACACGAACAAAAAACAGCCAGACTTTTTTTTCAGCACAGATTACAGTGCGGGCTCCTCTACATCTGTGTTTTCAAAGAAAGAAACATCATTTGGAAGCACCGAAAATCTCACTATGACAACCATATCAAAAGTAACTACATTTTCTAGTGACACTCATCCTCCAGAGAACGTGTGTGTTGCCAGCACAAAAGGGCAAGTTGACAAAGAAAATGATGACGCTTTGGTGAGTGGTCTTGATGAACACAGTGCTGAAACCTGTGAAATTTCAGACACTAAGATTGCTCTAGAGTTAAGAAATACTGATGATTTTGGAGAGTTCCAGAGTGAAAAGCCCAAAATAAGTAAATTTGACTTCCTGCTGGCTAGTTCTCAAGGCAAAATGAAATCCAGTGAAGAAATGATTAAGACGGAGCTTGAAACTTTCGATCTTTGTGCTCAAGGTTAGTGCCACTCGTTTCCAAACTCTCTCCTGTGTGTGTGTATGTATGTATGTGTATATATATCTGGTCAGACTTAGAACAGGCATAACATTTATATAGAGACATTTCTTAATATTTAAAATACAAAACAAAAGTATTTAATCAGTGTATATTGTGTAATAAGTGATGTTTGATGTTGGGGTATCTATACAGTATTTATATGGGGTGTACAAAAATAGTTTCTTCTATTTAATCTTTAATTTTTTTCCAGGTTCTCATAAGAGAAGCCTTAGCCTTGGAGATAAAGAAATTAATAGAACTCCACCTGCTATAGAAGAAGCATTCAGAGACGGATCTCACACTGTTGCTGAGAAGTCCACTTTACCAGTAATTAGGGACAAGTACAAAGATCTTACAGGGGAAGTAGAGGTGATTATTAAAGAAGGTTTACCTATTCTGATTTGTATTTTATATATACACAGTCGCCTAATATAATAATAATAATAATATTAACTGTGAGGTATCCAGTACACCTGATCCAGACATGGAATTGGGTCTGCACTACATCCTTTGTTATCTTTAAATCGCATTAGAGAGCTAATTGTATCTTCATATTTTAAAGGAAGTGTCCATACTCATAGGTCATTCCTTGTTTTCCTGTTTCTGTTTTTATTAGAAGACTTAAAGTAAAAAAATATAATATCACAAATAATATAGGCATTATTTTGTCAACAAAAAATAGAAGAGCACTCTATGCCATAATGTAAATGGGTATAGATACATGGTAAATGAGCTAGCAAAAGAAAAAGATTCTTGCTGAAACCATGTGATTTATGCTGGTCTATGAATCCTCAGAGGCAAGGGAAGAAAGCTAACCTGAGTTGTATCCAGGTGGGCATTTTTAATGTCAACACATTTGCTAATACCAAGGGGAAAGAAATGTTCATTAATGGTTGCTGTAAGATCTGTAGGTAGTAAATTAAAATCTGCTTATCAACACAAACCATAAAACTCTTGATATTTCTTCAGCTACTGGAGAATTGGCTTAAAAATAATTTAATGACATTAAATATGCAAACATAGGTATAGTTAGAATAAGTTATTCTCTGTGTCAAACACTGTTCCAAACACTGGAAACCTTTTCATGTAATGTCTTTTGTTACTTTTCAGGAGAGTGAAAGGTATGCATATGAATGGCAGCGCTGTTTGGAAAGTGCTCTTCAAGTAAGTATAATACTTTATATTGTATTGGATCTCTGAAATGACATAAATGGAAAGAATTCAGAATGTTTATATAAATATATTTCAATATTATGCGTATAACTATCCAGATACTTTGTATTTTCCCTCTATGTATTTTCCATTTTCTATTCATATCCTCCTATATTTCTATGAAACCAGGTACAGTGCAGGATTAGGAGCCTAAAAAAGGAACTGAATATCATAATTCTAATTAGTCATTTTATATTTTAGTTATGTATTTTTTCTATTTTTGTAGCATTTTGCCTATATGTGAAAATTCTAGTTCTCTGATATTTATACATATTAAATTACATTATTTGTATTGCACAGTTAAAGCAGTGCAGTGGTTGCGCCGAAAAATGTTTTTCATTTTTTTTTTTTAGGTCATTAAGAAAGCTAATGATGCTCTTAATGGTATTAGCAGTTCATCTGTTTGCACTGAAGTCATCCAATCGGCACATGGAATGGAATATTTACTAGGTATGAATACATTTAAAGCCTGTTATGTCAGTCATTTTACGGTTATCTCATTATTTCTTCTCTTAAGGAAATGGAATGACAAGGATCCTATTTTTGTATAACTATTTGTATTAATTACAGAATGTATTTACAATCTTGTAAATGCCTAATAAAGGGAGTTGGGGTTGTTTTATTGTCTTGTCCAGTTTGGAGAAAATACATGCCTATTACTCAGGCAAATTCGCGTTGATTAACTTTATTCATGAATTAATTTATTCATAAATTTAGATAATCTGATGTTGTACAAATGAAAAAGGAGCAAACCACCAATTATCACCTGGTCAGTCTGGTTATTGTACAGTGTTTGGCTAAGAGTAGTTCGTTTTCCCATGCCCATCTTTAGATCTTCCTGCAAGGCCTGACTATTAACTTTTAAAGATTTAACCCTTTTTGTTCTAAGGTCTTTCCTGCTTATATCTGTATTTTTTCTCATTATAATTTTTCATCATGTTTTTTAAGTTATTCATATGTGATTTTCGTTAAATGCTACATGCTAAATAATGTGCCCGGGTTCATCCATAGTGCAAAGCGGGCGTGACGTCAACTAGAAAATACAGTTGTTTAAGGCAGAGCATTGAATATGTCTATACTTAACTGTAATTGCTGGCTAATGGGCTGGAATTTTGTATACTTAACACTGATTTTCCTCTGTCCATCTTATGACAGCCATTATGATGGGTGGCTTCATTGGTCAGGCAGGACAGACAGCATTTCCCCTCTGCTTCCCCATGGCAGCCACTATTGGGTTAATCCCCCTCATGTGCTCAGGACCGGAAATGGATAGAAGAAACCAGCCTATATAACATCCACCCCTCCAGCCTTCAGTGTCTTCTTGCCTTTTCCAGCGAAGGGTTGGTATTTACTTGCCTCTGGGTCCCTCTTCAGCTGCTGGTACATCTCAGTGCAGGCAAGACATCCTTCTCCCCACCGCAGCATCCGTTCCCAGTGTGCAGCCAGCCGACAATCCACGCTGTTACAGCCAGCGTCTGTGCCCTGGGGAACAGGAAGTTGATGTGCCCAGGTTCATCCATAGCGCAAAGTGGGCGTGACATCACAACGCAGGGCACGGTGAAACGCCCCCTGTTGTTTGAAAAGGCTTGGGGGAAGGAAGTGTTTGATGCATGAAGCCAGCATTGTCATTGATGGCATTAAAAGACCTGACATGCTGGCCACAATTCAAAATATGTAGGTGGCCATTAGATTGTCAGCCAGATCTGCAGCGGAATAGCAATCGCCAGGAGAGGCGAGCTTCTACAAGTTGTAGTTTCTACAACACCCGATCTCCATCCCCTCAGGACCCTCTCCTAAGAGCCGCCCTAGTAGACAGCTTAGAGGGTATGCTACAGCAAAAGGTGGTAGCTCAGGTTCCTATGCCCCAACAGTTTTTAGGAATATACTCCAGATTCTTTATCGTAACAAAAAGCACAGAAGGTTCCAGAACCGTTTTAGACTTAAGAACCGCAAAAAGTAAAAGTTACTAATTTCCTAATGTGCTCCATCACACAAACCCAGCCGCCCTAAACCTGTTGGCGTGGCTACTGAAATCGAAAAGCTAAAACTCCCTGGCTTCTCCGATAATGTGGTATCCACTCTCCTAAAGTCGCGTAAGGACAATACCAGAAAGTCTTACTACAAGATATGGTCCAATTACATCCACTGGTGTGACCAGGAGAAATTTAATTATGCCCTAATCTCCACAGTATTGGAGTTTTTACATGCAAACAACCGTTATGTTGCCAGGTTTGTCCAGGCTATGGATACAGTAAGACCAAATTTCAGAGAGCCCATAGCCCCATGGGACCTAAACCTTGTGTTGGATGCTCTAATGTAACCTCCCTTTGAGCCTTTGCAGAATATTTCCCTAAAGCTCTTATGTCTTATTATTCATTACAGAAGCCTACACCACAAGATCCCAATACACTCACTCCACGAGATCCCTATCCACCTCTTGGGCAGACAGAAGGGGACTTTAATCCTGATCAGTAACCTCTTGAAATTGATTCACAGGCCCTTGAATAAAGAGGAGCATCAAGAGAATATTAAATTGCATGAAATCTAAAGTTTTTCTTCTCTCAGGCAATTAAAGATAAAATTTTTGATGTGTGGAAGAATCCTGATAAGAGTCCCTCTGCAGGAAAGGTTCTCCAGGATGTATCTCTTTCACCAGGGTAAGATAATAAAATGAGAGGAAGCACCAAAGGTGAATGCAACAGTGGCAAGAGTATTGCACAGAACCACCCCTCCTCTCTGGAACATTAACATGTTTCATGACCCGATGGACAAAAACATTCTGGAGCCACGTAACTGTCTGCTTCAGGGACACTTTTGCTCCTTGCTTGGGTTGTTACTGTTGTGGGCTGAAAGGTGGCATCCCCCACTTCCACCTTTACCTTATAGCTGCTGGAGCTGTCTCAAGTGTGTCAAGCCATCAGTAGGAATGGTCTCAATTTGCCCTCCTTCTCCGGCCCTGGCCCTGCTGCGGATGGAGTGCACATCCCTCTGATTCTCCTTCCCTGTCTGTACCAACCAAGGAAAATAGACTACAAACTACAACCGACTGTTAACGCAGTAGTATAAACCTCTCAAACACCATGTACCAATCCAAACCATGTCATGTTCTCGACCTGACTGTCCACTGTACCCCTATTAACATTTAGGTACCACGCCATGCCTTCTTGTGGTGTTTCGGTGATCCACCGCTACCCTTTCCATTCCCAGTCCTTCAGAGACGCTACTTCTACTACTTGTCATAATCTGCTTGGGCCAGCCATGCCTCGCAAAGAGCAACACCATTTTCAAAGATTTACCGCATTAGTTCAGTTGGGCTGCAAGTGTGCGTGACCCATGCAGATGCACAGTCTATTCGAAGCAGAATCCAAAGACTTTGCCCCAATCACCAGGGCTGACTCCCTGTCCCTCATTTCTGGGATGAAAGTGCTCTAATCAACCATTGACATGGACATTCAAAGTGCACTCCACACCATTCGATCAGATGTTGATGTCTTGGGCTCCAATAACCTATCAAGTGTAATGCAGAGTAGAGGAAGTGATGGGGTGTCAACAATCTACAGAGACTTATATTAATGATGGTCAAGCTGGTGTTCTTCACTCAACTGACTACTAATGTCCTGGAAGACATGCTTCTATTGAATCGGACCTATATAGCACACAAGCAATGGAGTTTCAACCAGAATTCTCCTAGGGATGTCATTGTCTACATTTCTTCATGACCAAATAAGGACGTCCTGTGTGGGGACAGAAATTAAATTGGAAAGACCCCTTACAACTCTTTCAGGACAGGTCCACAGTTACTAAGGGCTCTCAATCTTCAGATTAGTTTTTCTGCTCCTGGTTCTGACAGATTCTCCCATGTTCCTTGCTTGGATCTGCTGCACCCCTGGAGATGATTACCCCTTCTCATTTCTGGACCTGTGTTGACTGCTGATGTCTGGTCTCCTCCAAGGTTTGCCTCTTCTGATTCAATCATTGCTAATAGTCATTGGACTGTTTTGGCTTTCGGGAATGTGTTGCTGGACCGATGACTGTCTCTCTGCCTGCTCATCTAGTGAGTTTGGAGGTACTTCCCCTACTGGTTCTGCTGAGCTCTCTCCTATTCTTTCTCTCTTACTCTTCTAATGCATTTTGTATTTCCTAACTGCTCTTTCTCCCATTACTTCCTCTTATTTTTCACCTTTTTCTCAGCCTCTGTTTTGTCTTGTCCACTTACTACAAGGCCTCTGCCTCTTTCATTGCAGGACCACTGGTAGAATACAGAGCCTCTAATTAGTTTTTGTTTTGTTTTTTTTGCAGTTTTCCATTTGTAAAACTATTTTACTACTATTGTTACTTCTGGCAGCATGGTTCTCCCACACTAGGATCTCAACCCTACCTGTCCTGCCCCCTTTCCAGGGTGATCACGGACACCCTCTTTTCATATCTATGGCTTACCCCCCCCCCCCCCCCCTGCCAAGTTCTCGCCCTTTTTCATGCTGCATGTGTCAGCCAAACCCCATTACTTCCTGGAGCCCCCCTTGGCTCTTGACTGATCTGAAATGACTATTTACTTCTCCCAATGACCAGCGCCTCCGTCCTCCACCTACCTTCCCTTTTCCCATTCTCTCCCTTGGTCACTGTCCCTCTTCCCTCCCATTCTTCGTAAGATTTTCTGCATCCTGGCAAGTGCCTACTGCCTCCTACCTTAGGGCCTGCCTTTTACTATTTCACCTATTTGCACCCCCATGTCTCTGCGACTAGTATTATATAATGTTATGGGGCTTAACTTTCCCCTTAAACGTACCAAACTCCTCTTCACTGTTCAGTACTTTGGAGCTGATATAGCCTTTATCTTAGAGGCTCCTTTCTCAAGTGTTTACACCCCTAATGATTAAGCTGCAACCTTGATATTTACAGTAAAATCTATGCTAAAATATTGGTGGCTTTTTTTATATTTTATTACAGGGAAAACAGTGCTTACTAACAAGTGCTGTATTTCCTGAGGAACATTGATATAGTTTAGTGTTGTGCTTCGGAAGGCACAGCTCCCGTTAGTACGCACTGGCAGATCTGTGCAGCAGGACGATGTCTGCACAAATGTAACTGCTCATGACCCTGCCCAGGTAACATTACCCGTGCAGGATCTGTTCACACTGAAGACTACCCGGGACCAAGCAGGGTAGATTCCAGGCAGGTATATAATTGCACATTCTAGTGCTTACACCGTTCACACTGAGCCCACTACCCGGGCAGTTCAGTCAACTCGGGCAGTTGACTGGACTATCCGAGTAATAGCCCTCAGTGTGAACGGGGTAAAAGTTTAAGCACTAGATTAATACATTTAATGTGCAATTGTATAATATCTGTATTTATATATGTTCTGTCTTTTTATAAATACTTATAATAAAATTGCTTTTGTTTTCTTTTTACCAAAACGTGATGGTAAGACTTACTCCATTATTATTTATTTTCTACAGGTGTGATTGAGGTTTATAGAGTCACTAAACGGGTACAATTGGGTATAAAGTCCACAGCTGTATGCAGTGAGAAGCTGCAGCTGTTACTGAAAGAGATTGACAAGCTCTGGAATAACTTAATTGGATTTATGTCCCTAGCTGCTTTAATGGTGAGTTCAGAAGTTTATTTGTTTGTTTGTTTTTATTTATTAATTTTTATTAATTTTTTATTTTTTTTATGGTGTTTTTGTTACTTCATAAACTCAAAAGTACAGTGTAAAACTGGAGTAGAGTCCACATTCTGTCCTATAGTAACAATAAGCTTAATAACTTGAAAATCATACTTTCATAACCTAACCATAGCATTAATATTGTTTTTTTTTTACCAAGTATAAATGACCCCAGTCACATGTAAAATGCTTATGGAATTGTGGCACTTCCTCATCTTCACGGCCCCCCTTTTTACCTAGCATGCCACTGCAGGAGACCCTTGGCTATCCAGGCATGGTAGCCACAAGGAGATCCGACCTCAGGGACCGGAACAGTGGCAGTTCAAAGCCGGTCACTCCACTCACAATCCTGGAGCCGGCCCATATTAAATTTAATGAGGGGGATTTTGTGCTCACTTTGAGGGGGCACTGCTCTGGGCCCCCTGTGTCCAATATGCAAATGACACTAATGCATCTGTGCAGGGGACCCTTAGTTATCCAAGTCTGGTAGCCACGAGGAAGTCCGACATCGAGAACCGGAACTTTGCCAGTCCAAAGCCAGCCACCCCATCCATGGGCCGTAAAGATGAGGAAGTACCGAATTTTTTTTACTTTTTTTTTTTTTTTTACGCAAAAAGAATTGCTCTGTTNTTTATTTAAGCTGACCTTAGGGGAAAGGCTTCAGATTTTATGACATAGTGTTAGTTACTATAGTTTCAAACAAAAAAACTATCTCAAATATTGCTTGTTTTGTATGGGAAAATGACGTTTTTAACTGTACTTATTTTTCTTCCCATAGCCAGATGAAAGCGCCCTGGATTTTGCATCGTGTATGCTACGACCGGGAATAAAAAATGCTCAAGAACTAGCCTGTGGTGTATGCTTGCTGAATGTAGACTCTCGAAGCAAGGTATGAAACAAAATAAGAAGAGTCCAGCCTCTGTTTAATATTTTTGACATGATGTATTAATTTGAAGGTTTTAATATATCCTCATACTACATATCAATTAAACAAACATTCTAAGAGAAAAAAAAACTGATTTTGTAAGAAGTTTACCAGTGATACATAATAGTTACACATAACACAGTGAACCAGTTTAATCACACAAATGTGATAGTAGCAGAAATGAGTGTATGTTCAGTATGAAAGAGAAAGTGTGTAAAGCTGGCCACTCACTAGATTGATGATCGTATTAGTGTACTTAGTGCAGATTATACAGGGTGATTTTTTCCCCTGGGAAAACCGCACTATTTACTAGAATGATCATTCTGGTAAATGCCGGCTAGTGCCCAGTCCCCTACCATCCCACCCAGTCTAATGGACAATCTACCTGTCAATCAGAAGAGCTTCCTCTCCCCATATACTCGCCTCTCCTGTGCTAGATGACCATATCTCTCTATGTGAATAAATGAAAATATATGTTCTACAACACTGATGAAAAGATTTAACTGGCGTTTTTATCATCGTTTAAAATAATCTTGGCCACAGAATTGGGCCACTAATCATTAGTGTGTGACCAGCTTAAGTTTGCAACTGCAAATATAATATAAATGGAACAGAAATCCTGCATAGCAGAGTGGTTGTAAATAGAAAATAAAAAGATAGACAATTAGTAACAAGTGTTAAGGAGAACAAAGGACGTGTACAGATGTGAAGTAAAATGGTTTACTATATTATATGTTTTGGATGGTTTCATGATCATTTGATGAAAATGTTCCTACTTTTTCCTGGATCTGTGAGTATAACATTTCACTGTGGCCATCAAAAAAATAGTAGGTACACCTAATATGCTTAATATTCAGTTCTTGTGATGCTGTAGCTTATTTCAAAATAATTGCTACAGTGCTCTGGTGGTATTTGTTTCTATCCAGCTTATCAGACGGGTGTTACGCAGTATGGTATGTACATGCCTGGCAGCACATGGATACTTATTAACCCATATGGCTAGTCGCTTTTTTTGTAGTTACCAAAAGTAATCATTGCTTTGCTTTACTTCGCAATTTGTCTGAATAGTTTTTATGGCTTTGTCTTACAGGCATTTAATTCGGACACTGATCATTTTAAACTTTCTTATGGAGGTCACCAATACCATGCCAGCTGTGCAAATTTCTGGATTAACTGCGTTGAACCCAAACCACCTGGTCTTTTTCTGCCTGACTTATTGTAATTGATTGTAACTGATTTAAGGGGTGCGCAAAAATACTACTGCAGGCTACAGTCTGAAATGTCAGTGTTAATGTTAAGTTATCTTTAGAGGAAAAAAAAGATTAATACTGCATAGAGTAGACATCAAATATGTATTTAAAATGATGTAACACACCTGACATTCCTTTGCACTGCTGTTTTTATGAAATGTATGAATTCCCTGGTTGCATAACCAAACCTAATGTCTTTTATTTATTGTTTAAACTTCCATAAATCTGATTGCAGATTAGTAGAAACGTGGCATGAATTGTAAATGTTGTCATGACTTCTAAAACATAGTTTGTATTCAAATATTTTAAACTGTTCTTCTGTACCTTTAGATTAAGAGGCAGATTCAATACTTTCAAACGTGAACTGTGCTTTTTCCCGCCTATTACAGGACTGAATCCTCGCTTCTTTTTATATGCGGCTCAACGAGCCGCCAGTTTTTCTCCCTTACGCTGTTTGCATAAGGGGGAAAAACATTGCGCCTTAGGAATTGAATCGGCCCAAGTGTTTTTATATTTAATTACTTCAAATGGGACAGTACTGCATTCAGTAGTATTAACTGTAATCTATATATAATGCAAAAATCATGTTTCTATATACCAAAACCAGTTTTTCCATTTGCCCCTTGTAACAGCACAGGTTATTAGAAAAGCAGGGAGCTTAACTTCCCTATTAAATGCTTTTTTATCCACATTTTCAACATGGTTATAATTATGTGCAGATGTATACTAAATTAAGAAATTTAATTTAAGTAATTTATGTTTTTGTGTATGAATGTGTTAAATGTGTACATTTACTGTACCTAGATTAAAAAAACGTAAATGGATGGTCTATTATCTATGCTTTCTTAATTAAATATATGTTCAGTCTTAATGTGATTTTAAACCTTGATTGTACAGTTGTGATTGTTTGTCTTTTAATTTTCTGATTCATTTGTTCCCATCATCCTTCTCAATTTTTCCAAATTACAGTTGTGTGGAGCAGAAGTTGCATATGACAAGTGGAAGGTTTCAGACGCCATAAGTATTCCTCCCAATAGCACTGCTTCCTGCAACCATTGTTACGAACATAGGATGGTGGGGAATTACTCTCCCTGGACTGTGCTACCAAATGCACAGTTTTAAATTGCAATTATTATTAGCAACTTCATTCAGAACCACTATAAAAAGCCTTGGAGCTACAACTGATGCAGAATTGTAACAGAAAGCTATAAAGGCCTTCCTTCAGAGAAACAGAGTTTAATATTTTAAACAATATTGCCTTCCAATGAGCATTTATTTATGGTTATGGTTTTGCTGGCCATTACATAATGTAATGGTGAGTAGAATATAATATTGCTTATGTCAATTTTAATGTGTCAATGAACAAGAGCCAAAAGTCTCTTGTTTATCATGCATGGATAGTGTGCAAAACAGTGTTGCAGCATTACTGTATTCGGTTACATGTGAAAATTAAATTTAAGACATCATTACACATAGGTCATTTTTTTTTTTAAGTTTTACTGCAAAATATTGATATTGAACTAATATTTGAATAATACCAGCACTATGATTTACCATCATTGGCTACTGGAACCATAGTGGTGGGTACCTGGAATATGGGTTTCCCCATGATGATTCCGAACATTTCAGATATACCCAAATACCTTTTATCAAAATAAATGCTCAATGACGCCCCTTGTTTCCTCTCTTTATTAATACATCTAAAGGGCCTTTGTCCACATCCAAATGATTCATCAGTTGTCTTTGTCAAAAAGCTGAACTGCAGGGACAGCAAGTAAAAACTGTTCATTTACACCCCTCGCATTGCAAAATGGTTTATCGCTACGCTTATATCTAAAAAATAAAGTTGTAAGTGCAACTGAATCAGGACACTGACGTTCTAATGCTTTCAGCTATATCCCTTCTCACCATTGGAGCTAGTACTGCAGTACTGCATAATTCTGGATCTTGCCCATAGTTCTGAAAAAATGAAACAAAATTACTGTCTCTATTCAAGAATACATTTATTGCTTGCTTATGTAATGTAGATGTATTGTACAACATTGTATCCTTTATTAGCATTGTTTTAGTCACTGTACTTTTCTGTGTTATTTGTTGCTATAACTTGTTTGATGCTGTGCTTTAAAATGGATTTATGTGACTGTGTTACACTCCTGTTTATTATCTAATGATAATTAAAAAAAACAAAAAACAAAAACATACCTCTTTATTTATTGTTTTTACAACTTAAGTCAGAACCACTATTTAAAAAAAAAAATATATAACTAAAAAAATCACAAAAAGTAAGTAGAGTTTGAAACATATTTTAAGCCAATTAATCTGTGCAACATAACTAAGGGATTGTTTATATCTTGTTTTACTGTATTAAAAATCCTTGTTTCAAACCCGAGCCATACAAGAAAAGATTCACAAATATAAAAAATATATTTTCTTTTGTTTCTGCTAGAAATGAAGCATGCCAGTCCACACATTTGCAGTACAAGTTTGCTTTACGATTGACTTGGATCCTACCACTTCCAGTGGTGGGATTCAGCCGCTCCTACACAGAACCAATAGCTATGGTAGGTATCCGTTCTAAGAACCCGGGTTTATTTACAAAATTTTAAATAAACTTTCCGGCTGGCATGACTCTTACTGGTCACACATGCCTCCAGTCATACGGGACCCTTGTGAACACATCTGATATCNGGGCTCTAGCTAGGTGCTGTAATCAATCAGAGAGGAAAGCTCCAGTGATGTGTCTGGGACGCTTGCTGCACGTTACTGGTAGTACAGAGGAGCAGTGTCACCGGTGTCACTGTTGTGTCCTGTGTGTTGCTGTAGAATTCTGCCAGGCAAGCGGCTTCCCAGTGTCTGGCAATAAACTGACCAGGGGAGAAGCTGCTGCGTTCTGTTACCTTCACATCATTGTGGTTATGTAATGTTTGTGTAATATAAGCAGCTTCGGAATGGCCCACCAGAGAACAGGAGAATCCTCCGGCATTATTTCTTTATAACTGAGGGTGGGCCCCAAGAATGATTTCCTCTGGTGGGGCCAAAATACCCCAGTCCGACACTGAAGATAAGCCTGCTGCCCTGTCTGTAATGTCTACAGGCTGGTAGGGGATGACTCTGGGCTTCTGTCACCTAGAAATTCTAATCACAATTAGTTTGACCAGGAGCAGCAGAGGAGGTAAATAGGAGCATATCTTAGTTTGAGCACCAGTTGCTGTATTAACCCTTCACTCCACAGCTCCTTGCTTTGACACTTCCCCTGGAACCTATTGTATGTCCTGTATTAGGATCACTTGATTCCATTTTTATATTATCTAAAAGCTGCAGGAACCAGTGTTTCCCGAGTCTGATTCAGCCCTGCCCTGCATATTTTTGCTGATCTGCGCAATGGTGTAGGCTTAGTGCAGCGTCAATGTACAATGAAAAATAAAAATATTGTATGTAAAAATGAAATGATTGTGTTTTTTTTAAATCAGTCATAAAAGTCGGTCATTGGGCAGCATGGATGGCTCAACGGTTAGCGTTCCTGCTTCACAGCTCTGAGTTGTAAGTTCGATTCCCGGACAGAACCTTATCTGTGTGGAGTTTGTATGTTCTCCCTGTGTCTGCGTGGGTTTCCTCCGGGTGCTCCGGTTTCCTCCCACATCCCAAAAACATACCTGCAGGTTAATTGGCAGCTGTCTTAAAAAAAAAATAAAAAAAAATTGTCCCTAGTGTATGTGTAATTACCCCTATGTATCAAATCCCTAATCTCCCTTAGAATGTAAACTTGCGGGCAGGGCTCCTCTTCCCCACCCATTCTGTCTGTCTGTCTGTAATCCCCATTGTAAATTGTAAAGCGCTACGTAATCTGATGGGGCTATATAAAAACCTGTTAATAAATAAATAAATAATAAACTAGAGCCTCTACGCTAATAACACAAGCGCAGAGATGAGGGGCATATGGCCTGCCCCTCTCCCTGTGATCGATTCAAGCGCAGCTCTGAATTAAAGGGACCTGTGCAGACGGCAGAATCTCTGAATCAGATTCTAGGAGTGCTAACAAACTGTCTTTATCTATTTTCTATTTACCATTCACTGAGAGGCTGCAGGCTAAAAAAACAAACATGTGCAGCTCCACAGTGTTCACTATTGGTGTGATCTGCTGTTTCACATTTAAGTTTTTAAGTATACAGAGAAACGCTATTTCATAGAATCAGTTAAATGTATCTAAGATTGCTGAAGTTTACTAAAAATTAAGAAATATCAGTAAAAGCTGATTATTCGGATACATTCAACTAGTCCATAGTCATTTAAATGATTTCATTATCTAGTTTGGGATAATCAGATTAGGAAAAATTATGTAAGGAAAACCTGTCAGAATAGCAATGACGTGACCTAAGGTAAAGTCTGTGTCACAACATTTTGTTTTTTTCCTTCTCTATATTCCTAGTCCTTCATGTCCCCCTGACTGTGATGTCACATTGTTATGTTACAGGGGTTGCAGACTGTGCAGTTACATTATTATATACCAGGGAAGCAAACTGTGTTGTCATATTATACAGGGGGCAGCAGACTGTGGAATTACGTTATTATACAGAGAGAAGCAGACTGTGGTGTTACATTATTATACGGGGGGAAGCAGATTGTGGTGTTACATTATTA
>JABWIB010005664.1:4060-24606 GCA_016617825.1 Platyplectrum ornatum
CACATTATATATAGTTATTCACCAAATGTCTGAGTGGTCACAAATTAAAGCACAGCATGTTTCCCCTTGGCAGGTGGGCTTTAACAGCGGAGACGCAACAAATTACTTCATCATCCCTGGATCCAGAACAGATGAAATCCTGAACATAAAATCCACATCAAACGTCAACTACCCAGGACGTTGGGTCTTCGAAGTCAATAATTTTAAGGTTCTCGGAGGCTGTGCTGTTCAAGGTATTACTAACATTGATTATACTTTCTGAAACAAAGAATGATTAACATCGGACTGGGGGCATCATCCATAATTAGTAGCTTTTTTTGTATATTTCTGTTCCGTATTTCTTATTATATTACTACTCAAAGTACTCCCACAGACTTCCCCTAACACTTATGGAAAAATGGCCACTTATGTTTTCTGAACCCTACTTTAGGTTTTACGCTTTCAAAAGTGTTGGCCATGAAGTAGATGCGCACAGAAGATCCATAGCCAGACCAAACCTTAGAATTTAAATGTCTTCTCCCCCCCCCCAACCTATCTGACCAAACTCTATACATATGGATTGAAAACACACCAGTATGTAGCTCTGATTATATGGAAACCCGTACGCACTGCTTTAGTGTAATTCCTGATCCTGCACATTTATAGTGGGTTGGCCGAACGATTTTCGCATCCCGTACATGTAGGAATCACCACATGGACTTCATTAGTTCTGGATCAAACCAATGTGTGTTAATTAAACATAGTGGCTAATATTTATTACAAATACTGAACAATTTCCAAATAGCAATATAGTCCCATGGAAACATGGATTCTTCTGGAACTTCTTTTTAGATATCTTATTTTTGAGCTGAAGCTGTGCATTTTAAGCAATCGCATCTCAGGTAGCATGGTACAAAGATGCACATAAATTCCATGGCTTTGCTAACCCCCCATTTTGTATAGACAGTGTTTCAGTAGCCAAGACTACTGAACATTGTAATGTCAAGCTGTGCCAACTTCTGAAATATTCAGAGCGGTTCGAACAGTTGTTTGTGCTTGCAAAGAACACAAGATCAGCTGAAATATGATTGAAACACAAGGAAACAGGCCTAAAACAACGATTATATTGTGTATAATCATTATGTACTTTACAATTTATTTACAATTTATCATTGGTTCCATCCAGATGTCCAGCCAACCAAGTAACACCCAGATACATTCTAGTGGTTTATATTGGAGAGATGTTGATCTTGCTTCCATAGCTACAGTGATAATAAGTTAATGATACAGCCGACACCATAAAGGAGCGATTTTAGACTATGTAATACCCCGTTCACATTACCGGCCTTGAAAAAGCTGGCTTAAGAGCCAGGGTGTAGAGCCGGGGAAAAAATGACCGTTCAGATTAGTTGAAAAAGCCATCTTTTTGTTAAAAAACACAATGGGAGAGGAAAGCCAGATAAGCACTCTTCACACTGGCTGAAAAAGCCAGATAGGAGGGTTAAACACCTTCTTTTAAGCAGCCTCTGAACACCAGCTTTCAGTAGCGGCTTTTTGTAAATGGAGCGTTCTCACTGAGTTTAGAAGCCGGCTGTATCATCAAAAAAGACAGTTAATTTGAAGTAATGTGAACAGGGTATTAAAGTGTAGTATTACCCACCCTAGGCATGCACACTCTATGTAGGATCTTTCGGAGCTGGGAATGTCGGCAAACTCGAGAACTATTTAAAAGCCATTTATTACAAATGTTTAATAATGGTTTTGTGCTTTTCTTTTACACAGCAAAATTTGTCAAAGAAGGACAAGCGTTTTGGACCGATTCAACCTGTAAAACAAAGTGTGCGTGCCAGAATAGCAATGTGACCTGCGTGAACAAGCCGTGCTGGGGATCCTCAACCTGTGATCCCTTAGGATCCTTCTTCACATGTACAATCCACGATAATGATCAAATGATCTGCTTATAAGATCCAGAATTTCTGGATGCCCTCAGCATTTTCTTCAATACCCATTTCTTGCTTTCACATTTAAATGAAGGTACAGAAATATACATGATTGCGGGGTGAATAAACATTACTATAGGCCAGGTCATTTCTGGCACAGTTTATTACATTATCAATAAAAATCCATTAGCAAAAATGAAAGCGTCACTTCTTGGGGGGGGGGTAGGTGGGTGGTTGGGTGTCCATGAACCTATTGATAAAAACAGGTGGTAGCCCTACCTGGGATTCAGGGACCAATCTTTGAATGTCTCTAGGATATAACAGTACAGTCGGAAACTATGGACATATCCAGAAGAGGGTTTATCATTTCATAAATGGCTTTCAGTTCGCAGATGTGCTGAACAGAACCTCTACCTGTGCCTAGGCGACTACAATATGAGCAGCCACAATACCAAGACATAATCATTAAGTCATCATGCCAGTGTCTAAAAACAGTTCACAATCTGTAGACCCATAAGTGAACACTAGGGAGCTTATATCCACAAAAGATGAGTAAATACAAGATACTTTACCACACATGGTAATAAGGGGAAAGTGGTGTACTTTTTGAGGATGACATGTAATGTAAGCAGGGTAGACACATCAGGAGGGGTAAACACAAAGATTGGTGATTTGGGTATACGGGCAACACATGCTCTTCCTACCCTTCCTCCGTAATCCAGTGTTCCAGGAGGACACAGTGGCATTCTCATGTACCAGACGGCCGGCCACACATCTTTCTGTCAAAGACCTAGTGCTCCCCAGGTAAAAATCTCTAGGATCTCCCACCCACTCACACCGTTGTCTTACACCAAGCATTGCACTATGCTTCCTCTGTTGTACAATGTTTTACTGACTTGGACAATTTCCCGTAATTACCACACTCTAAGAACAATATTGGAGCACTCTGTCACTGCCATCGGTCTCTTTTGCTGGTTAATGCTCGTCCCTCACCTCAAGAAGACATGCTATCTATCCTCAATTATTCTCTCAATCCCTTAAAAGCTAGTACTTATAGGGAAATGGTTCTGAATATCTATCACCGTTAATGCCTCTACCCTGACCGTAGATGTGCTATCAGCCTGTCCGACTACTCTAACTGTTTCACTGTATCATCATTTGTCCGCTGAGCCTCAGGTTTTGGAGACAGGTACAGATCCTCTCCACCAGACATTTACTAGATGCTCCTGAATGGGCAGTTCTTGGATGCATATCCCCCATACTAAAATTCTGCAAAGGTACTAAACAGATAACAACCATAGTATCAGCGGTGGCACTGAAAAGAATTTGGTAAAATTGGATCGATCCCCAAAACTATTCTACTTTTTTCGGATGGAATGGATGGAATGGCTAGATTGGATGGAATGGCTGGATGCGAGTCTAACCAAGGAGAAAAAGGTCAACGCCTTCTTCTTAACCTGGGGACGCTACATTTCCTCATTACCCATACCCCTACAATCCCATATTCATCAATGTTTCTGTGCCACTGACTGGTGTGATACCAGAGTCCTGACAGGTGTACCTCCTATCCCACACCTCGAGGTTCCTATTGGGGTTCCTCTGTGTTGTTCTTGTTCTTGTTACTCTATTATTAGAACTACTATGCTTGCTTTGCTATGTTCTGTACCTACTTTCGGGCTTGCATACCCCCATGCCTTTTACTCTGTTAAATGCATCATTGTCTGAATATGTTTTGTACACCTCTGTTACCAATACCTCAATACGCTCCAATAAAAAAGTTTGAATGACAACTGCAGTTTAATGCCAAGAAATGCAAAGTCATATGCTTGAAAAACCTTAATACCCTGAATAGCTCAACATAAGAAGTTACATTCAGTCCCGTAATGATCTGTGGGATTACTTTGCCGATTTTCTAAGACCACTACCCTCATACAGAGGGAGGTAGAAAACCCTGCCTTAAGACCTCTGCACCGTTTAGTCTCTAATGTATGCAGGGGCTGAAGCCAGCACTTACCGTACTATGTTCATCCCTACATCACGTACCCACACGCCACCTTCTGATGGCCACTTAAATTGTGTACATTACGCAATTTATGTAGAGCTCCCATAATAGAGTGTTCTTATGCCACCGTATGGATCGAGGTTGCAGAAAGCGATGTGTTTTCCACAGTCTGGATCTGGCCCACAATGGCCTCATCATCCCAATCACCACTTCTTTTCACACGTAATCTCCCTGTATTTTGAACAGTATCACGGAAATAGTAATGGAGACGTAGACTTTTGTTTCTACTCTACTTGGGTTTCAGTTTGTTTGTTTTTCAAAAACATTATTCTGGTTTAACCAGCGAGGTGACAGCTTGATGAATGGATAGCAGAACAGCCTCCAGCTACTGATCATTGCACAGACAATAAAAAAGGCAGCCGGGAGTCAAGTTACAGGCAGCTTGAGAGGAGATTTCAATGCGTACAAACTAGATTTAGACTGAAGATTCAACTAATGTACTCTACTTCTATTAACCATGGTGACTGTTTGGTAATCTGATTAGGACGGTTGCCCGCAACCTGACACTGTGACGGAAATGTAAGAAATAAAATATTGGGCTTTAACAGAAGACTAAAAAAGTCCACTATAGAATCTTGACATAGCACTATGGGATTTTGTTTAATTCAAAATGAATATTAATTTGATTCACTTTATAAATCCTGAAAAACTGTGAAAATAATGGGATTAAAAGCCCTTGCCATCATGCAGAATCAAATGCAGGAAATGGAAAAGTAGATATATTGCCCATAGCAACCAAACAGATTCTCACTGACATTCTCTTGTATGTAGTGAGAACGAGAATCAAATTAGTTACTAAGGGTTCTGGTGCACAATTGTGAGTATTTGCATACACAATGGATTTGTGATGGTGAGCTATACGTGGCATTTGGCAAAGGTGGCATGCAAAGCATCATTTAAAGTAAGACCAGGGTCAGGCAGGTTCAAGTACACACGCAAAAAAATGCAGCAGAATTTATCAACTGACAAAACAAACCAAAAAATATACCCCCTTACCCAACATACTCTAGAAAAACCGAGCACAGCTCTACAAGAAGTCCTTAGCTTGCAGAGGCGTCTATTGATGCGAAACAGAGTGACGCCCATTCAGTTCCATATTCAAAAGGGTCTAGGTCAGGGTTGCGCAATTTACATCAAAACATTAAAATCCACAGTTTCATGATTTAAATCCAACATGTTTGTACAATACAAAACTCCCAATTGATTGGGACATCAGACAGCCTTTTCTGGACATACGTGAGGACGTGAATAAAGACATGAACGGGTTTCGCTCAGACCCTTAATAAGGGATTGAGAGAAATTCAGATTGTACTTCTCAGGGCCAGGCCTCCCACATAACGGCAGGATGTTGTGACGCAGGAGGCCATCGGGCCTATAGGATGCAGTGACCTGGCGCCCTGTACTGGTGTGTTCAGGCAGGCTGCTGGCACACCAATACAAGGCGCTGTGCCACTGCTGGGGGGGGTGGGGCAACGGCCGGGCCCGGGACTGTTGGCACAGCTGTCCCCCCCTGATGGCGGCTCTGGTACTTCTTGTTGATGTGACTGTTTAGTGTATTTATTTGTATTTCTATTATGGTGTTCACTGTGTTACCGTTCTCACATCGAAAATTGTTCACATATTGCAAAAAAAACGGTGTAAACAGTTTACTTAAAAAAATGTGCCCCATCCACCTCATCCATATTTCTGAGACATTTAAAACCCTGCTACTATGAGTCCATACTCATAGGAGCAGGCAAACGCTTGATTTCAGGCTGCATTTTTGAAATGGGTTTCGCTCAGGCCCTTAATAAGTGATTGAGTGAAATTCAGATTGTACTTCTCAGGCCCAGGCCTCCCACATAGCGGTAGGACGTTGTGGCACCACCGCAGGAGGCCATCGGGCCTATAGGATGCAGTGACCTGGCGCCCTGTACTGGTGTGCCGGCCGCTTTCAGCAGCCTGCCTAAACTAAGTAAGTTCAGGCAGGCTGCTGGCCCACCAATACAAGGCGCCGTGCCACTGCCGGGGGGGTGGGGGGACGGCCGGGCCCGGGACTGTTGGCACAGCTGTCCCCCCCTGATGGCGGCCCTGGTACTTCTTGTTGATGTGACTGTTTAGTGTATTTATTTGTATTTCTATTATGGTGTTCACTGTGTTACCGTTCTCACGTCAAAAATTGTTCACGTATTGCAAAAACACGGTGTAAACAGTTTACTTAAAAAAATGTGCCCCATCCACCTCATCCATATTTCTGAGACATTTAAAACCCTGCTACTATGACTCCGTACTCATAGGAGCAGGCAAACGCTTGAAATGCCCATTAAAACGGGGTTAACTAATTAATAAGAAAATGGAATCATTAAAATAAAACACTACTTTTTTGTAAAATTATTTTATATACTAAGAAAGTTTTTGTTCACAATACAAACATGGGTATACATTAAACTGTTTTTTTTTTTCATTTGTGTACAAAGGTTTCCCTTCAAAAAATATATATCAGAGCACTTATTTTTTCTGAAAACATTTTTTTATGTTGGATTGGAAGGAAAAAAAATGGGGTGCACATATGGCAAGTGGAAGGGTCGTCGATCACTAATTACTTACTAACTTCCAAAGTCTCAGCGGACTGGTCCAAATGGTAGCAAATAACTATACAACAAAACATGGCGGTTGGTTACAATTTATTCCCTAAAACCTATAAGATGTATGTAGAGGTTGTAGAGGGGACCCCAGCTCCTACAAATTCCATAAAGTCCTGTTTGATGGGCAGAGCTTTGGTAGAACATCAACAACATGGAGATTTCCAGAACATGTCAAAACATAAGATACTTGAGGTAGATTTCGCTCTGTCAAGAAGGGGACAAATTTGGCACATTGTAAAAGGGTTTCCAAAAATCGACATGGTAAGTCACCCTCAAATGCTGCTTCATGATTGCCAACAGAGCAAAATTCATTTCAAATATCTTAAATTTAGAAACTTGGAAAAATGTTGGCTTTTTGGAAAAATAGGCCCAATCCAGAGACCCGATATTTCACCATTTTATTCCTGTTCAGATTGTGGACAGGCGTATGGGTAAGCCTTAATGCTAAGTGATGGGTAAGCATTATGACTCCAGACATAAGAAGAAACCATTTTCACCACCTTTGGACAGTGTGTTTATGTTTTGAGAGCAAGTGGGCAGGTCCTATTCAAAAACATCTCCATGCAAGGGTTAGAAGATTTTAGGTGAACTCTATAAGCCTATCGTAAGTCTTTTGCCAACAAGTGTTTGGTTAATATGTGGAACTCATGGACACATGCTGCATATTGTGTATAGAGGGTTCCTACATGGAGGGCAGGTTTCTGGATAGGCCCGAATACTTTACATATTTAATACATTTAGAGATATGGGACCAGATGTAGAGTTTGTTTTCATATCACTGTATTTACGACTCCTGACCCAGTAAAATGTCTGTATTGCATGATCATGAACGGTTGCATAGTGCAAATGTGTTCCAAACCTAATCGGAATATGTCCAGATCTGGCCTTAAAGGTTGATCAGGAGTTGCCTAATTTGATTGTTGGATAAGAAATTGTTTTACTATATAGCTTTAGTGATTTGGTGATTGCCAAATTGCCCACAACACAAGGCAATTGTTAAGGCAAATTTGTATTTCTTGCGAATAGTGTTGTTGTTATTATTACACATCTTATGGGGCTATGAAACTAAGCCCAGAAGTCCTTCTTTTCTGGAAACTTCAAAAATTAGTTAAACCCATTAAGTAGGGGACCCTATAAAATAGTAAATTTTATGACCTATACAATTAAGAAACAAGACTTCTAATGTTCCTCATTATGAGCTGTACACATTTTAACAGACACAGTTCTTAAATCAGTGTAGAAATAGATTTTTTAAGGTTAAACCAGTCTTCAAGGGCAATAACATAACAATATCGTCAGTGGTGGTCACAAATTGAACAAAATAGAAGTGGAGAGAAGATCAGCAGGAACACTTAGTAGATACATCTCTGGTTTGACCAATTTGCTGGAGGGTGAACTAAGAATTGTCTTGTTTTAATAGTCTACCCAAACAACAAAATATATAAAGGTGATCTAAAATAGTTCAGATCGGTCTTACCTACTAGACATCAAGTACATTTCTATTCCGTGTATTTGACAGTAGTGGCATACAAAAGCTTTGAGGTTTTTAAGACAAACGTAAGTAATAATAAACAGCGCTTGGACCATTAAATGCCCCATTTCTTTTTTTTTTTTTTTTTTGCGTAAATTTGTGAAACACTCAACAGCACACATTTCCCATTCCATTATCAGCATGTCACATCCCAACAAAACACAAGATATCAGTGCATATCGTCTTCTCTGATCCATCTCAAATTCTGACCATTTTCTAGAGTACGGAGAAGAACTTTGAGGATTCAGGCTGGCAGTTAGGTAAAATTTTTCATTATTATTTTCATGGCACAAATATCAAATCCACCCCAGGAAAAATACAAAAAAAAAAAATATATATATATATACGTCAGAGTTTTTCCCCCCATTTACATTTTAGGCACTGAAATTGTGGCACAAGGGTTAAAGTCACTATACATTTCATTCTTGTAGTCATACTTTACAATAGTCCAACTGGTCGACACCAACAGTCTTCAACATTCATCCTTATTGCAAGTCTCTCATGATTAATCCTCAGGGTAACAAGTGCCTATGTGGCACCCATAGGATGCGCCTAGTTTGAGTTTTCTACAAGCACTTGGAAAGAAAAGAAAAACGTCTATTGGTCTTCCATTCCTACTCAACAAGGCATCTGCGAACCTGATGGCTATGTTTAATCACTTCTTGGCTGTTCATCAAAACAATACGTTTCCTTGGCAAGTAGAACTGCTTAGTGAACCATTATTAAATCACATTATAAACAAATTTCGAACTATCACGAGTCCATAGCAGAGATTCCATGTACCAAGCTGGTTTAACATTCTCGAATGTTGATGGGCAAAAAGGTTCATGAAATCTCCAACACAGTAGAATTTGCTTTTCTGCTACTCCCTATATTAAATATGAATTAAGAACTGGTCACACAACGAGTGGTTGAACAGTGAACCAGATTAAAATACTGTGCAAGCAAAACAAATGGAAAATAAAAAGAAATAGTGGGCATTAAAAGAAAAAAAATGGTGACTATAGTAGTAGCTATAATGTTCTGACCACAGAAAGTGCAAGAGGTACATTTCAGTGGGGTCCAAAAAGCTAGATTTAAAAACCAAAAAGATAACTAAAAATAATTACGTGAGAGGAGTGTTTCTCCAATCCCACTCAGTCTTCCACACATTGGACCTGATCCAGAGATTAAAAACGAGAAGGATATAAGTGGAAAGCTACACCTGGGCAAGACATTGATGAAAGTCAGGGGTGGTGAGAGTAATGTTAGTTTTTGCATGCAGGAAGAATACTTTCCTTTTGCATATTGCACACAAGATACTTTTACACTTCCGATCGGAAATATCACCTCTCATCTCTAATACTGTTTGCAACAAATAAAAAAATTTTCCACCCCTAAAATTCAACATGTTTTTTTTTTCTGGGTGTACATTTCCACCTATTTTCTTCTTTTTTTTTTTCTTCAAACAATGTATCCGGTCCCTTATTCATAAAATGGCGCCGTACCGTGAACTGCAACATAACGTAAAAAATAAACAAAACAAGAAAACAATAACTTTAAAAATTAAACACATTATAACAGCTGCAGCTTCTGCAATGGTTTCCCCAGTTTGGAAACTGTTTCACACACAAACATATATTTATATTTATATATATATAGATATTTATATATATTCCTTTTGGCTCAAAACATAACACAGAAGGTTCTGTTGGGGTGAGGTCTTTGTGGTTTTTTTTTTTAGATCTTCCCCCTCATGTCCATGTATCCATTCCAGGGTCCCATCCTCACTTTCTAGGTATCCTCTCCAAGGAAGTGTAAGAGTTTTGAGGAGAACACAGGATGTCTCCAAAATTGCCAAAAACAGCCGAGTCCTACATGGCTGAGTCAAGGGGAAGGGTTCTTTGCATCTCAGTCTTTCACCAGTCTGTAGATGTGATGCTGAGCGCCATGTTCACTGGTGGACACTTCAAATACGTAAGCTATGCAGAGTAGTAGTTCTTGGGTGTCTCTATTTGTCACCACCTGTGTATGATTTAGAAAAAAAAAGACAAAGAAACAACATTAAAAATTGAGCATCAGAATTTACCCAATCACTTTTATTTTTTCTAGACGTCCATTTTGGAAAACTCCAAGGTCAGACTGGAAGTCAGGCTAGGATAGACTTTCCATGTCCAAAAACCCATGCATTCTAGGACTGGGAATAAGTATCAGGGCAAATGGAAAGGTCAAAACCCAGGTACAGTTGTCCCCTTTGTACCACCAAAATGTCAACCTTGGCACACCTCAGTAAGTGATGACCCTAAGCAAAGCTAAAATCTTTCATGGGGGGATCGGGGACATAATTTAGAACTAGGCATAACCTCTAGAATGCTGTGTACTTAAAGAATCATCAACCATGTTTCATTTCTATTAATGTTTTTTTTTGTCATCTAAGTAGGTAAACTTTCAGGTTGAGGCATTGTGGTAGGTCATATCAATCGTGAAACTACTTTGAAGGTATAGAAGCCAATGTCTCTACATTGCCACATCAAGTTATATATAGTTTGCAAAGAATTTTTACCTGTAGTATAGTGAAATTTTCTAACACACTGTTCATCATGTATTTTTCTGGAAGCTGCTTTAGTTTGTGGATGAAGTTGATGAGATATTCACACATGGGCGAGCGATGGATGCGATACAGGAAACGTCCATTTTCGAAGCGGGCATACTCTGTCTGTGGATCAACATTGACACAAACAGTATCAATCAGACTGGGTACTTCAGTTATAGCCTGGACCCGATCATAACTGTAACAGTCATCTATCACGTGTATTTAGCATTCAGAAATAGTCATCAATGAGCAACCTGAACAATGAGCAATCAATGATCAATCATTCTTTGCTGTTGAAGAAACAAAGTACAATTTTCAAGTTGCAAAACATGATAGTGTAAGCTAGGTTTACTGCATAAATATTGGTTATACATTGAATTAAATTAGTTTAACATAGAGGTTTAATTGGGTTGGGGCAAGGTCTCACCTCTACTTTCTCAACCACTTGTTTTCCAAAGGAGCAAACTTTAGAGGAGCAGGTGATGGTCATGTTCTCAGGACTTTCGTATTGGCTGCTAACACCATAGAACACACCTGGTTCATCTTGAATGCTGGTATTCAGGTCCGCCTGCCAACATAACAATTGAGGTGTCAAGAAAAAAATGTTGACAGTACACCTTTATTTCATAAAATGCAACCATCAATTTCTCTTGAGTTATCCCCCAGTCAGATGTTCAGGTTCCATTGAAGGTTCTACTTGAAGAGAACGTGAAGAAGACTTTGTTGGTTGAATGAGTCAACACACTTGTTTTGTACCACTTTAAACCAACCACAGGGCTACATCCAAGGCTTAGCCATAGACTACAGAAATACAAACAATGCATATGTTATAGTTGCATCCAAAAATAAATTCAGGTGTCTACAGCAAGACTTACCCAGAATTTGACCAAGAAGAAGGCATTCGGCGGCCCCTTTTCATACAGCTCTTTGAGTCCTCCCTTCTTCTCTGGAAACTTGTCATAGATTTGACGCACGTCCACAGACTCCAACAATGAATCGCTATAGGAAGGATTCGATTGGCTGATATGCACGTACAGATGCTTGTTATACTATTGAGAGAGTTCAGGGGAACAAAATGTTAGCTGAATAGGTAAAAAATCATTATCATTAAAAAACCCTTATCAATTTAGTGCATTTTAAAGACATTTACAACACAGAATGCATTTAATATTTTAGATAAAATGCTTGTATACAAAAAAAGACAAAAGCAGCTTCTAGTGTGCACTCAACAGAACGTAGAAGACAGATGGACGAGGGCTCGAAGTGGAGGTGTATACAGGGGTGTACCATACCGGCACTTCTCCTAACGTTGTAATTGAAAAACTACAAACGTCCATTCACTTCTATTATATTCAGTGTTTTCATAACCCCACTTCTAAATGTCCATACAATCACTTCTAAACTTCCACTGCGACCACTGAGATGGACTACTTGGGATCAACTGAGGTTTTAATACACAATGATTAGATAAAGCTAGACCTATTGCAAATGGAAATGTTACAGTAAACTAAAATCTATTCCCTCAAATCTATACTAATGAGAGCTGCAACCCATCATGCTGATGAAGCTCATGGAAGCATGAGATTAAACATCGGAATACTGGATTCCGATAAACATCGTCATATATAATAAGGTTTAAAAGCGGCCACATTGCAGTAGCCTGTCTCCAGTTCATTACTATTAAATACTTACTGCATCCGGTTCCCCTTGTTGCTCCATAAAGGCCAAAAATTCAACTAGACGTAGCTTGGGCGTCCCGATAGACCGCCCCTGCCATGCAGGCCCTGACGGCAAGGGAGAGAGACTGGCAGGACTTGCATTATAACCTAAAAACGCAATAAAACAATGGTTCAAATGAAAAAGGGATGACCCAACCAAACTGCAGTGAAGTAGAAGGCTAAGATCTAAATATAGAGTATAAAGTTCCTAATGTAATTGAATAATGCTTAAACATGGTGGTTATTTAGTATATAGAATCTAGTAAGCATGGCCAACCAAGAACTATACAAGTTGGGTCAAACTAGGAATCCCAGCATGCTTTGCCAGGTATCAGCTATGGTATCCTGAACTGTCACCGTTTGTCATGGCCTGACCGACCCAAAGAAAACCAAAAAAGGAAATAAATAAAAAAAAATAACAAAGAATATAAAAAAGAAACAAAAAAAACTATAGATAGTAAAATATAAAAACCTTAAAAAAGAAAATATATGCATAATTCTTGATACCTGGTACAGCAGGAGGAGGGGGAGCAGGCTGCAGGGGATATGGAGGCTGGGAAAACGGCTTAACACTAAAGAAAATAATACAAATGATAAAATAAACATGAGCGAATGAACAAGGAGGACACATTCACCTTGGACTCCTTTCTCCATGAAGCAGTTTATGTGAAAGACAAAAAGAAACATGATATTGTAAAGACATAGAATTAGTTTCTTAATTGTTTGCTCTAATGTGAGGCCAGAAACAAAATTGAACAAAACACAATCCATGGTAATGTGAGGTAAGTATCACAGATGCACAGTTACTCCTGGAACTAGTAATTACCAACCCTTATAGCCTGTACCCACCATGCTTGCTGGTCATCAAAAACCTTGCTCTACAAGGTTGCCTATTGTATAAATGTATCAGGACAGGTCGTGTCTTGCTCCTCTAGATAATATATCTTGGAACCTCAACTGACAATTGAACATAAGCCAAGTTCTGGCCATAAGATGTCCCTCAAAGAAAAGACTGAGCACTCCAAAGTCCAGGACTATTCAAGGACTATCCAATGCCCTCCCACCTTCACATGGTCAGAAAATCCAAGCATTTTTTGACCATGTGAAGGTTGTAAATCGTCGTATGAGGTCATCATAACACTCCATTTAGAGAGAACATTGTCCGAGAAGGTACTTACTCTTGCGTCGGTCGTGGCTGGCCAGCTCCACCAGGCCAGAACTGGAAAAAGTCTGGAGACTAGAACAAAAAAATAAAACAATAGTAATTAAAAAATAAATATATACATGATTTCAATTTTTATTTGACATTTGATTTCCCTCTTATGCAAAATAAGGGCAATAAACCACAACAACACACAACTGATTATGTCCCAAAATATGTACATAGATATAATCGTAGCATATCGCCGTGACGTAATATCATTGGCATGCCTCTCCACGTAGCATCGTAGCGTTTCTCCAATAGAATTTGCATTGTTCTGGGACACTTACCCCTGGGGTGGGTGGGAATGGGGACTGTGATATACTGGGCACCAGCTTATTCTGAATGGCTGTTGCAGATATAAGCTGTGCCGAAGACATGGCCGCCATACTCTGTAGAGCTTTGTCCTTCGCCACCTGATCCTGTAACACGAGCATAAACAAGAAAAGTATTAATAAACCTTGGAAACTCGGATTTAAACACACAGGGGAAACAAAGTTTCTATAAACAAGTAACCACCTATACACAACTCCAAAACCAACAAAAAAATACAATAAACAGCAATAAGTCCAGGTGTGGCCATTGACAGGATATACAAATTACTTTTCAGGTAACTGTTCTGGCACACAGCCATACTCCCCTGCATATGTATGTGGTACACTCCACCCTTCTTACAGAAAGTCCCCAGCCCGCAGCTAATTCCTGAAGGGTTCCCATAGGCGAGTTCAGGTATGTGAGACATAAATTTGGTTAATGAACGTGACACTGTTGCAAAAGGCGGTATTGAGGTTACAAAACGCAAGTATGAGGGATTCAGTAATTAGCGTCAGGGCCGGACTGGGATTAAAATCAGCCCTGGAATTTAATGCACACAGGCCCACCTAGAGCTATCCACCAATCAGACTGCTGATAGTTATCCTCTTTTTTTTTCTAGCCGGCAGCCAGTTAGCGAATGGCTGTCAGCACACTGATTGGTGGATGGCTGAAGCTCTCCAGCAGCACTTGGTAGTGGCCCATCGCTCCAGTGGCCCATCTGGCATTTGCCAGGACTGCCAGATAACACCCCCAGCAGTGGCACAGCACCCTGTACTGGCGTGCCAGCCACTGCCAGCAGCCTACCTGAACTCACTGAGCTCACCTGAACTTACCCCAGTACAGTGCGCCGGCCATCATGTGGGGGGCCAGGCCACCCGGGACTTTGTGAGTCCCGGGCCCGGGTGATCCTGGTGGCAGCCCTGTTCCACCATATAACCCCTGACGCACACCATTGGCTATTGCCAAAAATTGGTTATGTTTAACAGGTTCAACTTTTACCTAATACTTATGTTATTGGTTAGAGTTTCTATTTTGATTATTATTATTTAATGGCCACTATATAAACCATAGAGAGGTAGATTTAATTCCACAGATGAGGAGAGATGTATTATAGACAATCATAAGATTCCAGTTGCATTGACAAGTAAGGTCATATACTATTTAAAATATAAAATCGCTTGATGTTATAAAAAAAATAAAAAACTACAAAACATACACAAATTGTTTTATATAATACCGATTGTACATATGGAAAGACTATGAGGTTATTGTATTTCAAAAATGGCAACTTACCATGTTCATAGCCTGGACACAAAGATTGTCATCCAGAGCGGAGAACAGGAAGTTGTAATCCACAGGGAGGGAGACAAGGAAGTGGGATGGGATGGAATGGAATGGGTAAGGATCCGGTAAAGGGAAGGGATACACAGAGAAGAGGAAACAGTAGGGATAGGGAGGAAAGCGGAGATGTGAATCAAACCAGTAATACATGTCCTTCAATGAGCAACAAGATGGAAAACAGGTGCGTGAGAATACAAGATGGTGAACGGATGGAGTCATTGGGTACATGGCGGTTAAGGACAGAAGGAAAACAAAACATGAGACCGGATCCGTACTTACAGGACTCAATTTTTCCGCATGATCTTATGATCTGCGTATGCAAACAAATTTGGGTGACTTGATACGAACCCAATACTGACAACCTGTTCTTACCTCCAATATCAGAGATGGAGGGAGGAGCTTGTAAGCGTGAGGGGTTTGGCATCCCATTTTACATAACAGACGGGGTTCACACAATTCTGAATAATCCGCCATTTTTAGTGGAAGCAAATAGAAATCTTATGGTATGGTTCTGGGGAGAGGGGGAGGGAGGTTGCCATTCCGAGCGCAAGATAGGGATGGTTATAGCCAGGATCCACTATACATCCCATTCTATACACAGGAATCGGTCCGTAAATACATTTAATGATTGAATAGGTAGATGAAGGCAAGAAACAATGGTGCCGTAGGCCATAGAATACTGGTTTCTATGGGCAACAACTCCACCATTTCTAGAAGAAATGTCATAGTGACAAGAAGGACAATTATAAAGTTGATTCTAAACATACCAGGCATACAGAAGGGGGTGTTAAATATAGAAGGGCGCTGCAAATATGCCATTAAGGAGAAAAGAAAGAGTGGCCAACTCATAACAAATGCCAAGCAAAGCATAAGGGGAATCAAGTCACAGCACAGACCGGTTGGTCAGAAGCTTCTAGAGCAGGACAAGATAAAGGGAACGTCAACATCCAGACAAGGCCTACTGATGATCATACAGTCTAGAGGTCCATTAATTCCCTTCCGTAGATATTACTACCATTGGCCAAAGTAAAGTCACTTTCTTAACTTTAGCCTTGGCATTAATTGCAACACTTTTTTCCAACCCATGACCTAAATCGGGTGGCGTTTTTATATGTCTTATGTTACATGCTCATGAAATATAAAATGTGACTCATATAAAGGTCAATTTAGAAAACAGTGAATGTGAAAGAGAGCAAAATTACGGAGAAAAACAAGTCCAAATTAAAAAAAAGTCACCACACTGTTGAGACTTTGTTGTCTCCATTATCGTAGAAGGTCTGTGGTATTGTAAAAATCTACCTTCCTAGTTATGATGCTACATAGGCCAAGATCATGATCTTGAATTGCAGAAGACATATGTTTAATATAAGAGCCATGATCAAGGGACATGATTAGCAATGACACCCTGTCATCACATGTATCCCTAAAAAAGCATAAAAATGTTTTAACGCACCATGAAAAGTAACCTAAGAACATGTATCATCAAATGTTATTGATTTAATGACCAGCATAGACTGATTACTGTATAACAAATGCTCCTCACCAAAATTCATCTTATAGGGATAACCTCAGAAGTTGTAGAATTATCTCCTTACCATGACCAGTGTTCCATGTCTTCTAGAGAATGTGTCAAATGAGTGAACTTTGAACTTATAATAATGGCTACTAAAACACCTGGAACATTTGGATTTTCTTACTTTTGAGAACGTTGCCAACGCGTGGCTTGAGATCTATTGAAGGTGCTGGGAAACTACAAATTAGAAAATGCTTTGCCACTTATCAACTAGGCCTTCATAGTTACGGTATTCTGGAAGCCATAGTGTCATAAAACACAGCGAAGCACGGGTTGATATGGCCTGACGGGGCCTAGGAGAACATGCTTCAAGAAACTCCAGCACCAACGTGGAAAGCTATCAGGAAGATGAGGTGACAATGCATGAATTGGCAACATCTACAAACGACCCCTTGATCTATTCCTGCCATAGGGGGGCAGTAACATGCACATATATACTGGATGTAGCAGACACAAAACATGTGTATAACGCAGGAGTGTCAAGCCAGCCTGGGGGCCACGGAACAGAAGCAAGCAAAGAGGCGAAAGCCAGCAGAAGGGCAGCGGTCCACACTTACCTTCAGCTTGGACTGGATCTCTCGAGACTTCCGCCGTGCTAGAACTTGTATGTGACTGGACACCTAGGGGGTAGAGAAACTTCAGTTTAAAAATAGAATTTCACCTAAACTGAACCCAAAAATATTCTGCATGATCAAAAGATATAGGACCAAATCCAAAGTTATGAATTTTGATTTTAGAAGAGATGAGGATGTCGGGTTGATATAATGTGGACACTGGAATCGACTGCCCCTAAAGACTAGTAATCTTCAGGGATTTTGTAAGAGCCATTGAGTCTCGTGTGCGACGGACAACGTTGAGGATCTTTCAGTGTGTGGCCTGCATAACTCTAAACATGGTATGATATGTTGTGAGTTGGGCCCTCACAACTTCATCTACTCTCCACAAGGTGGCAATGTTCAACAAAGCAGTTTCATGCCATGTAATGTGTTCTATGCAAGAAATACACAAGACGTATATAATGGTTTTAAATTATAGATTCCAACAATGTGGTTATAACAGAATTAGGTGGTGACTTTGTATAAGTACAACTTTAGAGTGACCCAATCACTGATCAAAACCAGCCGATAGGAGCAAGTCCAGCATTGTATTTTTATGAATAGTGATATTTTTTTATCTCAATAATCAGTTCCTCACCTGCTTTCTTGTGCGCGTCTTTCCCGTCCGGAGTTTTATGTATCGAGCTATCAATTCGTTGCGGCCTGGGAAATGGGGAAGCAGCATAAGGAGTTTTGAAGGAAAAAAGGTGAGCGAAGAAGAAGAGAGAAGAAGTGATAGTAGAGAAAAAGGAAAAAGAACCAAATATTATAATTATTAATATTATTATCATGATGATTATTATTAATATTATTATCATTATTATTAATAGGGAATAAAAAAATTTTAAAATAAAACAGAAAAATCAAAATTGTTAAAAAAAAGGTTAAAATAAAAAATTATCTAACACATCAAACTAAATTATAGTAAATTATAGTAATCGTAGACCAGTATCGAGGGCCAAGAAATGTACATAGCAAAATAAAAGCACACAAAAATACTAAAGAACCACCACAGACACACTATTAAAAAAAGAAAAAAATCTAAAACATTACATTTTTTTATTTTATTTAACAAACACAGCAGAATCATTTTGCCGAATAATATAATCTATATATAAACCCCCAAAACCTGCATGTGAAGCATACGCCTGCATGACATAGCACGACTCCTGTCATAGTAGGAGTTAATGAGAAACCAGATCTTCCGAAAAGACTATTATTGTTCTAAGCTGCAGAAGCAACTGTTTCACTCCAAACAAACTTATCTGCGTTTCTTCATTTGTTAAGTTAACGCAGAGACCACTTAATGTATTCGACTAGGGGGGTCAGTGAGGTGGCATGTTTTCAAAACATTGTCTCTCCCAAGCCTGGGGGGGTAGGAGATAAGGGTCTCTGGACTTACATTATCCTTTGTTAGATGGGCAGGGAGGAGAGTACATGGCTACAGGCGATATGGGTGGGGAGGCGACCGCACCTGGCCTGATTTATAGAATAATGTTATGTGAGCTCTGACAGCGTTTACTTGTACAGAAAGTCAAAGAAATTACCTAGAGAGTGTTCAGTTACATGCAGGTAGCAACTGGTCAAAACTAGGACCGGGTACACTAAAGAAGATTACAATTGACTTCATTAGGAGCAGTAATGACTTGGAGGACACGGCCAATCAAGCCAGCAGTAACAGTCTAATGTGGCCCGATTAGAGTTGAACGGTCCATAGAACTGGAAACGCTTTTTAGATTCCAAATGACACGGTCCCATATCAAGGTCTCATATACACCCAATGTATGGACCGATGGTTCCTGGTTCCAGGATTTCCTGGTGTTAAAACAGATTTAAAAATCATTTGACCCGACCAGGATTGGATGTAACGAGTAGTCATGTGAGAGTACACACTTATCCAATGTCTGCCAGATTGATTGCAATTGGTCTGTGCAGAGTGAATGTTTGATGTGCAATCTTCGTACCTGCGGCACTGTTGAATATATCAGCAGCAATTCTCTGTTTAATTAAATATATATATTTAAAGTATGCAAATGGGATGATTTAAACAAGAACACTGTAGAAAATCCTTCCCCATGCCAAACTAGGAACTCCACTGCCACTGCTATCGGAGGTCCATACAGGTAGCAGTGGTCTAGATCCATTCCTTTGGAAGGGTAGAGTGTATTAATACGACTGCAGGTTTTGCCAGGCCGATCTCTTCAGGAACCCGTTCACACTGCAGCAGGACCTGGGATTTTGAGGCAATCTGAACGTGGTATAACAGAGACAATAAATCTCAGTTTGGAATTGTTATAAGCCAGATTGATACTTAGGTTGAAGTTGTCCCATTTGCGGACCGGCCCTTCATTTAATCTCATCAATTATAGAGGTATGGGCATTTGTAGGAACGGGATTAGAGGGTTGAATCCTCTGCTGACCCAGATAAGATGACACATACGTATTAAACTTATACTTAAACAAGGATGCCAAGAGAGGAGATGTAGGTTGTGCAACTGCCCTCATCGCTCTAACAATACTGATATAAGAGAACAGAAAGACAGCAAAGGTATGAGATGAAAACCTCTGTGTCAGACCATGCGGAATTTGTGTCCCAGTAGTTCATGTAGGTGTAATACGGTATATCCCATCCTATGTAACCAAAGAAGACTACCCAATGTGCATTTTTATTATTTATTTTTGTTTTTTTAAGTGCCCATAGTTTTGAATTCGACATTCCTAGAATAAGGGTCGAAGAGATATTTGGAAGATGAACGTTTTGACTCAACCCATTTGGCCTCTATACTGCCCCAATGAGAAAAAATAAACCAAAAAGAGCAATAATCACACTAATACAAATCACACTAGAAAAGGGGAATAAAAAGTCAGTGGTTCCCAAACTGTACACCGTGGGTTGCCGCAACGCTTTCCCTCGGCCATGCCCCGAAATATATCATAAGGGCTGGCAACGCGTTATCGGCATTGCAGGCCCTTGCATTGCCGGGTCCCGACTATTAGGGTTCCTGTGAGTGGGAATTATAAAGTGAGATTAAGATTAAGGGTCATAGTAATTTTTATACCCCCCTAAGTCATCGAAAACCCTTATTTAAGTTCA
>JABWIB010005666.1:18378-28556 GCA_016617825.1 Platyplectrum ornatum
ACATTCGTCACTTAGTGAATACACATTTGTGGAAATTGTCAGCAAAATCGTCAGCCACTGACGATTTCTGTAAATCGTCATTTAGTGAATTCCCCTCCTTGTGTGCGTAACTGATCTAGAATATCGAAACCAATCTTACTTTCTTACACAACTATGCATTCAAAGTTTTATGACTTTAAAATTAAACAAACTGTTAAATGAAACAAATGTAATGTTGTACTATTTTATTACACCTGTATCAACAAATAAATGACCATGTTCATTATTTTTAACGCAGATTAAAAAATAAGCAATATGTTAACATATATAGGGGTTCTGGTATAGTACAATGGGACTCTTTCTTAATTACTAACATTTATATACCATATATTTGTTTATTACTTGAAATGACTATGTATGTTGAAATGAAATGACTATGAATGTTTCTGCTAACTGTATCACCGTAACACTATGTAATACATAATTGCTTGAATGATGCATAAGTTTGTGTATGTGTATAACTTTCAGGTTAAAGCAATATTCAAAAATTCTGAACTCAAAGACCAATACAACAAGTCTGAGGTTATTAACCTGAGGTATGTGCAATATAATGGTAAATGTAATAATAAATGTGTTTTCATTTTTCACATAGTGATCAAACAGTTTTAAGAAACATATAAACAATTGTGAGATAAATATAAGCATCAGTGGTGATAATAAGTATTTAGATTACTGTATTTGAGCAGGATAGGCTATGAAATATGGAGAATGGAGTGCTGTGGTCATCATGCTATTGTAAGCTTTGTTTAGTAATTTAAAGTCTGCTGTGGGCTATTGGGAAATAGTACTATATAAAAAATGCAAATAATATCATTTAGGTATGAGAAAGGGATCAACGAATCATTATTTAACATTTAGACATGACATTGAGCTGACTACAAACATAGCATGCCAACAAACATTTAGTATTGGGGAAAAAACCTCCAGGAAGTTCTTAAGATTAGTTGGACAGGTACACTGCTCATTTGTTCTAAACATTGTTAGAGGATGATTTCATTCAATATCACCTTTCTCAACTACAATGCTCATAACACCATTTATCTCACAATAACTCATAATCCGACATGGATTATCCGAGTATAATTTCCTGTTCTGTGAAGCGCTGTGGGGCCTGCCTTTGGTAATAGCAATTTCTCAAATCACAATCAGTTTTATAAAAAAAAAACTCACATGGATATTATAATCATATTATAAACAAAAATAAGTGCAGATCATGGGTGTAACTACCACTATAGCAGCAATAGCAGCAGCTATGGGGCCTGCACAGATTTACTGTGCATTTCTTATTGTATATATATATTGTATGTATATATATATATATATATATATATATATATTTATAAATATATAACAAATATATATTTTATTTTTTATAAAGGGGGGCCACGTTGAAAGGTTTGCTATGGGGCCCAGCCTTTTGTAGTTACGCCCCTGGTGCAGATGTACTTAATATTGCACAGTACCTATTTGTGGTGAACAAAATATTACTTGTGAAGAAATATAGTATATATGATACAGTATGGATTTATGCTCTCTGTGGAACAAGTTAGCAATACAGTTCATAATTCATCCGAGCATACATACTATATGCACAAAACATCAATAACACAGATCCACTTAGAGCAGTGGTGGGCAACTACTGATGGTCCATGTTTCCAGGTCTTCATGTTGGAGCACAGTTGTGTTCATAACTTACTGACTTATTTTGAAAGATCCACAGTTGGTAGTAATTATGTCACCTTTCATTCTGTGAGGAGACCTGGAAAACATGGACAGGTTTGGCCCCCAGTGACGTAGAGCAGAAATAAACACATTGATCAATTGCGTTCAATTGCGCTGAAATTACTACCTGGGCAGCATTACCCGGCTCTAGTAGGCAGAACATAACCAGCTCGGTTCCATTTAGCTGCAAGTGTGAACGGGGCAGTTACCCGGGCAGGCGGCGTTCAATGATGTGTGGCTGTCATTGGTGTATAAATCATCACATGGACAATGTATACACGCTGCTCCCTGTTGCACTACTCTGTGAATATAATGGGTGCTTAATATACCGAAGCACAACACATGAGAGTGGTGCAGCAGGTAGCAGCGTAGATACATCATCCCCATGACGATGTATACACCATGACAGCATGTGTAAAAAAAATAAAGTATATAATTAAAAATGTATTGCATGATATATTTTTTAATTACTTTTATTATTCATTTTTTTAAATAATTTGTTTATTATTCTTTTTTTATTTTGTTATTATTTAAATTGTATCTTTTTTTATTTTTTGTTTTAATACCTTTAACTTTTTTATTTCATTTATTTCATTTTTATTTGTGACATCACTTTTTTTTTAGCCAATCACGGCTCTATGATGATGATGATGATGATGATGATGATGAATCTCCTATTTCACATAACTGTGAAATAACCTGGTTTAGTGTGTTGACCAGGGTAGTTTGTGAATTAGCAGGGAAATTCAGCAGTGTCAAAGGGATTAGTGACCAGGGTAATTCAGAGCTCCAGCAAACTACCCGGGTAGTAAAAGACTGAATTACCAGGGTAATCAGTGTGAACGGGGTATTACTGTATTTCCACAATGAATAATTGATGTTAGCTAATTATATTGTAAGAATGATGATTTTATGATTGGTGCAAGTGCATCACTGGAGGTAGATTGCTACATTAAGTGCATCTACACTTTTGTTATCCTCACTTAATTTTAGCTTCCATGGATTCAAACCCCAAATAACATGAGGTTTTGGACTTTAATGAGGCGTTTTCCTGTCAAAAATTACTAAACAGAACTCAATAATTTTTTATATACAGTACAACTATTTAAAGGTTATAAAACTAATATGGTTTCTCTCAGCCAAGGAAATTACATGCCATGAATATTCCATAATACGGAATTCCACTAGCTGTATAATGTGAAAGTTGCACTTCAAAGTGTACATATCAGCATGTGTCTCTTTCTTTGCAGCCAAGGAAGCGTTATTCCAGAATTTGTGATGTTCTTTCAATTTGATAATACGGTGAGCAAAAATTTATCTGTTCAGAATATATTCTTGGACAATATGAAGAATTCCACAGGAGATATTTTCACCATTGATCAGAGTTCTGTCAAAATAACAGGTAAGTAGACCTCCTACAGCTCTTAAAATAGATTAAAATATTATCAAGAAAGTTGGCAAGAAATTTATGACATTGTACTGATTAATATGAAATACCTATCTTATTATTATTAATATAATTATTATTATTATTAACGTTTATTTATAAGGCGCTACAGTTTCCACAGCGCTGTATATAGTGAATGTACATACATAGCATGGGGTACAGTGTAATGGTACAAAACAATAACAGACATGAGATCATATAGATCATATACAGCATACGTGTACAATGCCATAGCATACAGTAACAAAACATAATACATAGCATGAGGGTACAGAATAATAACTAAGAGAGTTGGAATGTGTGTAATGTATTACACTGGATATATACAGGAGGGGGGGAGATAACAGGGGGGTGGAGGTTCCTGCTTGTGAGAGCATACATGCTATGGGAGGGGGAGTACAATACAGAAGACATTGGGGTTTGGGAAGATGGTAGAGGTGAAGGTTGTATAAGCCATTTGTAGGTTGTGGTGAGGAGTTTAAAGAGAATTATGAAGGTAATTGGAAGCCAGTATAGAGATTGAGTAGGTGTTAGTGGTGCAACGGGTCAGGAAGATGAGTTTAGCAGCTGCATGCAAGTATGGATTGTAGAGGAGATAAGCGAGTTATAGGGAGGCCACATAGAAGGATGTTATAGTAGTCTAGACAAGAGTGAATGAGCATAATGGTGGCTTCAGTGGAGATGAAGGGACGGATATGAGCGATATTGCTGAGGTGAAAGTGACAGGATTGGAAGAGAATAAGGGGTAAATGTCGGGAGAGTAGAGGTAGATTTGTGTATCATCTGTGTAGAGGTATTGAAAGCCATAGCAGTAAATAAGAGTGCCAATGGAGGTAGTGTTGCGAAGAAAAGGGGCCATTTACAGAGTACTGAGGGACATCAACATGAAAAGGAATTGTGGGGGAAGGAGGGGTCAGAGAGATAGGAGGTGAGCCCTAGGGAATGAAGGGTTTGGAGTAAGAAAGTGTGATCAACGGGTCTAAAAGGCAGCTGAAAGATCTAGTAATATGGAGAATGGAGAATTGACCTTTATATTTGGCAGTGAGTAAGTCATTGGTTACCTTGGTGAGTGTAGCTTCTGTAGGGTGGAGGGTGCAGAACCATGATTAGAGAGAGTCCAGGATGTGGTTGTCTGTGAGGTGGGTAATGAGGTGGATGTAAACCAAGCATTCAAGTAGCTTGGAGGCAAAAGGGAGAAGGGAGATGGGTCGTCAGTTAGAGGGGAGGTTGGGATCGAGGTGTGGTTTTTTGAGAATGGGGAAGACAAGGGAGAAGGAAAGGTTAAAAAAGGTGTGCAAGATGTGAGAAGGTGGTGAGAGAAGAGAACAGAGGAGATGAGAAGGGATGGGGTTGAGTGGGCATGTGGTCAGGTGAGTAGACCCTATAAGACAGAGGACTTCTGTGGCTGAGTTGGGATTGAAGGTGGACAGTGGTGGAAGAGAGTGGGGGGTTAGAGGAGAGGTTGAGGTGCGTGGTGACAGAAATGGGGATGGATTGTCTCATTTTGAATTTGAAAAGGTGGAAAAATCTGAGGCAGAGATGGTGGGTGGGAGTGGGGGAGAAGGTGGGGAGACAAGACTGTTGAAGGCGTCAGGGTTGAAGGATTGTGAAACTATGAGAGTTTTGAAAAAGGTTTGTTTAACAAGAGTGAGGGCAGAGCTGAAGAAGGAGAGCATGAACTTGAAGTGAAAAAAGTCAGGAAGGGAGTCGGGACTTCCTCCAGTGGCATTCTGCAGCCCAGGAGCATTTTTGAAAGAGTCTGGTGAGAGGAGAATTTATTAATTATTACTTATTAATTATAATAATACAAACAACAATAATGAACTTGATCTAGACCTCCGGGTGTTCAAAAAGCAGTGGTGGCAGAACTACTATGACAAAGGGGTATATTTACTAAGCAGTGAGATTGCAGTGAGATTGAAAAGCGGGGAAGTTGCCCATAGCAACCAATCAGATTTGAGTTCACATTCTCCAGATTGTAAAATGAAACTGAGAGCTCAAATCTGATTGGTTGCCATTGGCAACTTCCCCACTTTCCAATTTCACTGTTTAGTAAATATACCCTACAGTATCATGTGTGTGAGAGGAGGCCATATGTGCTACTGAAAACCATACATATTTAGCAATCTGTATTTGGTCAAATAACAATGTTGATATTAATAATAAAACTATATATTTGAAAAATTATAGGATAAGCTGTAACTCTATTATTAAAACATAATCCTACTGTCATTTCTACTCTTAGAAATAACTGCAGACCTGGCACAGAACCTTGTATACAATCGTAAGTATAATTTTCAGAATTTGCAATTGCACTGTAAGATAGCTGTTGATTGTCCAGGTCATCAATTTCTTCATCCACGTGTTATTCCAACAGCTCCATTTAAGAAAGCACCACAACACAAAAAGCATTGTACGGTTAACACGTGAAGAGGGGCAGAGGGAAAGATTTTTGATAGAACAGTTACTGTTTTTAAAGAAAGATGTATGCACAATCATCAATCCGTACAGAACGTCCACTCTGCTACATGTGTTTTCAGGTTATTCAAGTGCAATCTGCTGTTATGTAGAGTTGTATTAAACTGACATAGGACCAAAAAGGGTAAAGCTGCCCACAATAGAACTTTCTAGAACACTTGCTATAGACTAGTGGTTCTTAACCTTTTTCTGGTGTGAACCAGTTATCCATTATGGAATCAGGTACCACAGACATATGCTATTTTGAATAGAATACATAATAAACCCTCAGGGTTCTTTTATTGTATAAAATTGTATTTTCTCTGCAATCTAGTATTGCTCATAGTTAAAATTGTTGGTGTATACAACTGCTCTGTGTATCACCAGACACAGCCGTGTGTAACACTAGTGGTTCATGTACCAATGGCTGAGAATTCCTGGTATATACCAATACTAGATACCAGACCCCATTTATTTGGCTGCATTGTGCTTATTGCATTAATGCTAACCTGCTGCTAGCAGGGAAAAATGAGGACCCGATGTCATTCATTCCCTCACAATTTTCCTTTTTTCATATATTGTTCTGACAACCAGACAATAAAAGTTATATTTACTATTACTTTTCAGTAGAATCAACAATACAATTATTGGGCAGGTCAGTAGTTGTCGGTCCAATTATTGCATAGTGTGGGGGCAGCTTTAATTCTTTTAGGCTTTAAAGCCTATTAATAGTAATGATGCAGGGAATGCATACAAATACTGATCCTGGGCTAAATTTACTATGATGCGGAAAATAAAAAGTAGAGATAATCGGAAAAATAATAGGCCTAAATTTACTAAGCAGGGAGATAGAAAAGTTGCCACGTCCTGCTCCCTTGTGTACAATCCATTTTACATAGAGCCTAAGGGCCTGATTCAGGCCTGCGTCTCCGCCAGACAGCCTGGCGGAGACGCGATGTTTCGCTGATCTGCACATCCTCTGAATGGCACGGAGTAGGGCGCAAAGCCCGACTCCGTGCCTCTGCGACTCCGCTCAATGTAAATGAGAAAAGGGGCGAAGCCCTGCTAATTAGTAGCGCAGCCTGCACCATGTCTGGACATGGTGCAGGCTTAGCGCAGAGAGACCGAGGCTGGTAATGTCCTATGGACAATTACCTGCCTCATTAACTTTAGAAAGTAGTTTAAAAAAATAAAAATAAATAAAATATTATTTAAACATTTAAAATGTCTTTGTGTTTTTTTTTTTATTATTATTTATTTCTTTTTTTTAACTGTAGAGAGCCGGCATTGGATGCCGGCTCTCCTGCTCGCAGCGTGCGCTGCGAGCACACGCTGGCAGAGGCTCCGGACACAGCGTCGGGAGCCTCTGCGGTTTGTAACATAGCGCAGGGAAGCGGGGCATAAGGCCTGAAGATCTAAATTAGTATAAATGCATAGTGTACATTTACCAGTAAATTTTAAATATGTCCCATATCCAAAAATGCCTCTATATAGAATGTGAAAATAAATTTCACAATTTGTTTTTGTTTTTGTTTTTTGGGGGAGGGGGTTGTACATAAAAATGTTACATTAATTTAGAATTCTTTATTTTTTATTTGTCATTTCAGTAATGAGCAGTATCATAATTAACACCACCCCTCAGATCCCTGTTCAGAATTTTACAGGTGTGTAATTAAATATCATTTCTGATGGTGGGCCAGATGGGGTGTCAGCACGAATGTAAGGTGGGGGGGGAGTATGTGGCTCCCTAATGTACAATCCATTTTACAGGTAGCCAGTATCTATATTTTAAGGTAGGGTGCTGGTGTCAGAAGTCCTGATTGTGTGACGGGAGTGGTTTTCCCTTGCACACATCTAAATTAGTATGGATGTAAAGTGTGATAAGTTTATGATATATCCTATTTTCAAAAGTAGCTCCATATAGATACATTTTACTAACGGAGGAACAATTAATTTAGCAAAAATCGCAAAGTTAGGGGTTTTTTAAATGAAATTTTTTTAATCTAAAACTTTTTTTTACATCATTACTATCATAAAATAATCAGTAATAATTTTACAATAATCAACAATTTTCTTTTTTGTTTGTCATTTCAGCAACAAGCAGCACCATAAATAACACAAACACTCAGATCCCTGTTCAGAATTTTACAGGTGTGTAATAAAATATACTGCCAAAGCTTCATTACAGCTATGGTGCATGTTACTGCATGTTGCTGTTAGTTACAATGTTTTTTCATATTGCTAAAGCATACATATCACTGCTTTCAGGATACATTTCAATCCACTGAGAATTACAGTAATGACACATTTAAATTTACAATCTTTATGCTCATGCCTAATGTATTCTAAGGTCCAGTTGCATCAAAATATATAAACATTTATATAATCTAAACATGGCCATATGTTTAAACATATTCCATTATTATTACTTCTTATTTATTACGCACACAGTGTCCGCAGCGCCATACAATGAGGTATACAGGCAGCAGAATTGGTGGGAAAGAGGGGCCCTGTCTGGAGGCTTACATTGAATAGGAAATTGGATTGGATTAATACATAGGGGCAATTACACATACACTAGGGACAATTTAGTCAGCTGCCAGTTAACAGACACAGGAAGAACATACATACTCCACACACATATGGTCCTGCCTGGGTATCGCACTTTAGTGCGATGAGGCATTATTGCTACATGATGAGCCATATATGCTGCCAAGATGAATGTCTTCATTCATTTGTTTTAAATATTTGAATACCGGTGTTGTATAATTCTTATAAACAAACTATATAACATTAAGATCTTTATATTTAATGCATCATAAATCCATGGAGAGTCCTTATATCTATTCAGGGTAGTTTCCTGACAGTACTTGTGCTTAGTTACTCATTTAGCTTACCTGCGTGTTTATAATTTAAAAAAAAGAAAGGTGCTTCCTGCCAGGAATTACCTTAGTGATTGGGTCGATCTTGATGAAATGTTGAATTACTTTATGTTTACTGCAATACAATCTGACCAGTAACAGCTCTGATACATACTTACAGCTTTTATTTAAGTGTACAATTGATAAAGAATGCTGTTATTGCATAAATTACATACATTATGTCAACAGGTTGTGGAGTTGGAGGTCCAAATGTAGCGAGTAGAATAGTAGGAGGAACAGCAGCACAACTGGGTGCATGGCCATGGCAGGCCAGCCTGCGCCTCAATGGAAACCATAAATGTGGAGCATCACTGATCAGTAACAGCTGGCTAATTACTGCTGCCCATTGTTTTTCTTTGTAAGTTATCTGTCTTATTATAAGTTACTGTAAAATAATAACTAATGCATTCATTGATTAAATAATGAGATAATTATCAGTCATGAATTAAATACCTTAATATGTTAGTAGTTTTTTCAAATTCATGGCAGCATCACTATGACTACTGGCAACTGTGGATTAGTAAATGGCCTATAGAGAGAGAGACAAAGAGAGAGAGAGAAAGAGAGAGAGAGAGAGAGAGAGAGAGAGAGACAATGAAACAGTTCAGTCCACAAGTAGACCCAGAATATTAATTGATTAAAATAGGTACATAAAAATCAGCGATTGTAAAATTCACCAGTCTTCCACTGTAATTGAACCAGTCCTATGTTCGATCCAGCAATCTACAAATTGAAAATATGAGAAAGGGGGTGCTTCATGGTGTGGCATTTTTTTTTAATATAAAATAATAAAATCAGGTATAAAGATACCTGCTCAATTTAATAATCAAAGTAAGCAGCCAGTTTGGTATATTCTCATCCCGCAGATAGATCACACACAGCAACACGAGGAGAACAAGGCAGGCAGGCAGGGAGGGCAGTCAGCGCAGTACCGTCCCTATGCTTTCCGTCTATTGGACTTTGTCAGGGAGTGTGTCGAACCTCGCTGACGCTAGCACTTATATACTGAGTGCTCAGTCGCCACAGTTAATCGTTCGCCGAGCTGCATTACGTCAAGCTATCATTTATTTACAGAGACATAACCATAACCTTGTATAATGCAAACATGAAAACAGGCAACACACATTACATACAATACATCAGACTAACAAATATATTAAACCTTAAATCTTCAGCGATGGGCATATCATTCTAATAGTAATGGAAGGGACAGTACACTGTACACAGTGCAATCGATTATAGCCCAAAGTAATCAATCCATTCATATTTGGCTGATTACATATTCAGATTTTTAAATATTTTTGTTTTTCCCACACGATGAAAATCTGCAGTTTAGAACATATGTGCAATATTACCAACATGAATCTTAACCACTCTATTTCTAGGCATTCTAGGCATCAAAACATCATAATGCAAAAGATAAAGGCCTACAAGTGAAAGCAATGGAACACATACCCTATAATATTAGGGGACGTGATGGATTTATTACGTCTTTCACAGAAAGAAAGGATTAAGGGCCAGATTCAGATTTACACTCTCCTGACTTACGCTCATGACTTACACTCTCATGGGCAAAACCATGTTGAATTGCA
>JABWIB010005667.1:6563-23578 GCA_016617825.1 Platyplectrum ornatum
TATATATATATATATATATATATATATATATATATATATATATATATATATATATATATAATGTACTAGTGCCAAGCGATCTATTAACCATTTAGAGAAATCCAAACCATACACAAACATGAATTAATTAGTGTCAATGAATAACCGATTAGAGGAAAGGGAGTAACCAGCAGAAAACTCACCTTGTGAGAGCTGCTGTGCTCAAATTGAATGCACTGTACAGATGTCTTATGAGCAGCAACTGTTTTAATTGGTGAGCTTAACATTCTCAAGTCGTAAAGGTAAATCTTTCCACGTGACGAGCCAACCGCTAATGTCGCTCCATCTGGCATGAAGTCTACAGCCGTCAAAGGTGATTCAGCTACCACTGTTTGCAGAAGACTTAATTCAAAACATAATGTTAACTGTCAAATGTTTACATTCTAAAACACCAAAAACATTGTACACAATTGTCCAATAATCAATAAAGCATTGCCTTGATGAGAAATGTATGCGAGAAAGTACAAAGTAGCTGCACAACTTTTGAGCTTTGAGGATCTGTGGTCATTAAGGATTGTACAAGTGTTTGAGAAAGACCTCCGAATGAGGCTTGAAACACGTCAGATGTGAGCCTGTTACTACACCTTCCACCTCCACACCAGAAGCCACGATCCACGGCGGAAGATCAACATGTCAGCAGAGCAGCACTGAGGACCAACCCGGGTAACATCCATGAGTGCGAACCCTGCCAGATCCGGAGGACGACACGTGTTGTATATGTGTATACCTACTAGCTTCTGGTACGGAGATCTTTGTGTAGAGGGGTAAAACCCCAATTGCGATTATCTTATTTTATTGTTTATTTTTAATATTTTATCTTTCTATTTTATTGTATTATATTGTCAGGCTTTCCATTTTTGATTATAATTAAAATATGCATGTTAATATATGAATATATGTGTGCTTCCTATTTGTTTTCTCCTCCTCCTTCTCTTCTATGTACACATTTTGGAGGATTACAAGGAAGTGAATGGCTTTATAAGGACTCTACAGGAGATCTACAGTATTTTTATCTTTTTTCTTTCTGGACAGCCAGTGGCTGCTATTTCATATTGGTTTATAATTATTGGTCAATTATAGATGTTTACTAATTGGTTGATTATTTACTATTAATCAGCGCCGGTATTTCTCCTTCTATTTCTGCATTTTGAAACACTGAAATTAGTTCAGAAGGCATCCTAGGACAACATATAAGAGCCACTTGTCCCATCCAGCCTGACAAATTGTTGTCATTGGGTTTTTAAACTATACTAACCCAAGATGCATTTTGGCCCTTAATAAAGCTTTAGGTTTGGCACTCCAGGGGATCTGATGACCTGGCCCAAATGTATTACATTGCAAAGCCATGCTATTTAATGCAAGTGTTATGTCGGTCCACAGTGTGTGTGCTTCTCGCCAGCTCTGGAAGTTGATTTGCTCCGCATATAAAGTTTTGGGCTCTGTGTGAGGACTAGGTAAAAGTCTTGGTACCTAGACAGTCCACTTTCTTAGATATTTGGCAGAGCTTATCACCTATGAAGGAGGAGGGCTTCTGGGACAGGCACAAAGTTGTGCCCATGGGGCAGAATTACAAAGGTACCTTCATAATTTTCCTCTCTAACCTGCAGGGTGCTTTTGGTATCCCCAGGTCCTGAATATTTAAAGCTTCACCATGGTTTGCAGACTCAGTTTATGAAAGATAACCCATCCAAATAACATCACTACTACAACATCCGGTGTCTGCACTGTGCAAGGTCTAGGGACATGCATTCCAATTCCATGGGACGGGAGGGAGTTAAATATAAAAGAATACTGCTGTGGGGAATTGGTTAGGTGTGATCGGCATGTTCAGAGCAGCTACTGCATTGGTAAGGATTCAACTAGTCCATTCTTACATTCTCAACAAGAGGTCTCTTTGTCTGGGGGCTACAAACACAACTAGGACATTATTCACAGCTATATTTTTGTAAACCTGCTCTGCTTTTATAAAGGATGCATAAGCCAAATCATTACCAGTTCCCTTGCAGGTCTGGCAGAGTCAAAATCCTAAGGCCAAAGCGGTTGCCGATTTTGCAGCTACGCATCAGGTGGTCTTTAATGTGTTAGAGATTTTAATAGTTATAGGCTTTATAAAAAACCCAACCATAATACTTACATTTTACTGGAAACATCATAACAGATCATTCTTTTATCTAATCCAACAGTAACAAGCAATAGATCATTTACAGGAGAGAAGCAAATTCCAGATGCCGGGGCCTTGTGAGCATTTTCAAACACATGGAATGGATTCTGACTGTGAGCATCCCATAGCGTCACACTACCACTGTCGGACACTGAACCAAGCAGGAACTTCTTCACATACGAGTATTTCAAATGACGAATTGGCTAAAATAAAAAGACAAAATATTGTACCTGGTGATACATATGCACATACAAGATAATAATTTCTATGCAATACCTACCTGGCTACTTCCATGACCAAATGGTGTGCTGGATAGATTGGTAGTTACATTATACAATATAATTTCTCCACTCATAGAGCCTGATGCTACATAGCTGTCATTCCCATTAAATACAACTGAAGTTACTTCATCCTTGTGATCCTAAAATACAAAAAAAAAAAAAATTTCTTTTATTAAGCCTATTTAAAAATGTACTAAAAAATGTACTATTAATAACATAAATAGACTTACCTTTAAGGATCGGTGAAGCCTTTTAGATTTTAAATCCCAGATGTTCACTGTATTATCAAGACCTCCACTGACCACATACTGAGTACTGGAGTTCAAATTTACACAGGTCTGCTTTTTCTATAGTAAACAAAATAGTAGTAGTAAAAGTTCTACCAACATTTGGTTAAGCAAAAAAAAAAAAAAAAAAGAATAACCAAAGAAGTCAAAACTAAAACTACTGCCATTCCAAAGGCAATACCAATAGATATTAACAGTTATATAATACGTACTTTTAGATAAGTACAGCACATTTTTAATTATTATTGAGCCAGCAACACACATTATAAACACGTATGTTGTGGTATTAAATTTTTGTGCTGTTTTTATTAGCTTATATAGTAAATTTATTCTATTTTATATACCACATATTAATGAAACCTAGAACCAAAGAAAATTAAATGGTTCAAAATAAATAAAGGATGCCTTGTTTTCTTATTATACAAAAACAATAAAATTTGATTTCCATTACTTACCCCCTCCGCAAGCTCCAAAAGAGGAACAGGTTTAGACTTACAGCTTGAAACAACTATTTTATCGCCACTGCCAGAAGCAGTGACCAGAAAATGATCTGAACATATAGTTAGGGACCATGCAATGTAATCGGTGAAATTTGCTACAGACGGTGCAAAGGAAGAATGCCGGTATTAACCCGCAATTCTATCAACAAAAGGTCAGTTTTAAGTTCAAGTACAAAGAATGAAAAGCGGAGGACAGGCTAGATAATCTGCAAAATGGCTGAATCTTGTAAACAACATAAAATAGAATTTGTTAACTTGTTATTGCCTCTGCCCTTTTGCTCTGCAACTTTCACTTTGATTGGAGTTCAAAAGCAAAGGCTACAACAGTGCTGCCTCCTCACAAATATACCACATATCTTCAAAAATAAAATAAATGAGTGCTGTTGATGTTCGCAAGTTAAAACGTAATTAAAAGAAAATGATGAAAAACATATACATTTCATTAAGGCATCCTATATTGACTGAAGTACAGAATGAAGTTCAATATGAATACCTGTGTTACAAGGAGAATTTACGGGTTTAATTTAACTGCTTGGATAATTGGTTCATTAACCCTTCACAAGCTCACTTGCTTGGGAAAGAAACAAGTTCTACAATGCAAATGACTCATAGACAGTTGCTGGAAGGATTAGAAATATGCTTGTTCACAAAAACTCCTGAGATTCATACTTGCAGTCCGGCCAATTCCAGCACTGGGCTAAATACAATGTTTTGGCCCATATACCAAATTCATATCTGCAAAAAAACTGCAACAGTTTTGGCACTGTATTTTTGACAATGACCAGTGATGGAGCAGCTAATAATGAAAATGAGGATTATGCATCTGTAATGAAGGCAGGGCAGTGATAGGGTCACAGATGCTTTTATTTTGCTGACTTTATTTCAAATTGTGGATAAATGATTTTATGATCTGTTATAAACATGTAGATAGAAAAATGTAAAGGCTAGTATAAAATAACATGGTAGGTCGATAGAGTGGCCTGCATGCACGTGTGGCCTGTATGTTCTGGCGCCTAGCACTGATTTATACTGTTTAAAAATAATGGAAGAAAAGCCCGTGGCATGATGTCACTGAAACCATGTAATAAAAAAAACGGCCTCGCTACAGTACCTTAAGAACCCTGTGGAGTACATCAGGGAAGTACAGGTGCAATATGAAAACATTAAAAGGTGTACTGAAACAATATTGACAATGCTGCAAGTACAAATGTATTCGCTGCAGACATAAAAGATTTATAATTCAGAGAGAACCCACAGATATTAGTGATCATTAATTTAGTTCTCCTAATATTAAACAGAAAATCTTATATTCACAAAGCCATGAGTTTGCTTTATTGTTTAGTTTTATTATGGATTGCTACTAAAAGAATGAACATGTGTAAATGCACAAGAACACAAATAAGTCAACCATCACAATGCCAATTATACCAATTACTTATCCTATGTTGATGGGCTAAACAAAGTTGCTTTTCAATGTTTACTGCACAGTGTGAATAAACCATCAGATAGCGATCTGTAATTGTTTCGCTAGGCTGCACTGGAGAAAAACTGAATCGAATGTGTTCGAAGCAGTAATGGTCTACTAAACTAATATAAATTGTCTCCTTCTCCAACAATGATTGATTAATGCAGGTATCACACCACACAGAGGAAGCAGTGTGCATTTAACAATCTCCACATCTTTTGTTAATAGATGGATTACGTGAAATAGATACCTCTTCAGAACATTATAGATCCTATAGCAGTATTTTAACATTTTACAGCTTACCCAGATCAAATGCACCGGGTAACTGTTAAGCTGGGCATCAACTAAAACGATATCAATAGTGACGATAAACAGGGCCATTTTCCCTTGGGAAGAAAGGCACCCAGGAGGTACCCAGCTGCTTCCCTCGACCCCCGGCGCTTCCTCTGCACAACAGGAGAGGAAGTTCTTTCTTTATAAGTGAAGGCATGAATGTCATTCATAACAGAACTTCCTCTCCAGGATACTGACCTCTCACAGCGCGGCTAAGGGGAGTAAAATGTTTTGGGTTTTTTTGTTTTTATATTGTTACATCGTTTGTTTTATATACAGATGAATAACAATATTACGCCCAGTGTTTAACCACGTTTTTTTTTTTATTTTAAGCTGAGCACACACTACACGTTTTAGCCCAAATCCCCAAAACGTCCCATGAATAGCCAGCTTTATGGTATGGATTGACTGTGGAATGTAGGGAGAAGCTAAAGTAGCTTAAGTGAATATATATATATTTTTTTATTTACAATGTATACTAGCACAGAGATAGGACACTACAGAAGAATAAGTAAGTATTATCCTATTAACCACATTTTGAGAGTTAAAGAGAGACAAGAAAAAAAAGGTTTAAACAGTAAAGTTTCTACAACTGACTACAAATATAAGATGTGACCCTAGAGAAGTGAGGTAACAATTATACCACTGCTCTCCATTTGTACTGGAGGAGAGTTTTATTACATTATGTCTGAATGGAAGGTAAAGGGAAAGAAGAGAGGACACAGGCCAAAAAAAATACATTCAACATAATGGTGAGCACTACAGAAAAACTGAATAACATTTTATATTCTACATTTCCCTCTAAATGTTTCTTATTAAGTCAAACACAAAAGAAAAATACTTAACAGGGCTCCAAGACTTCTCAAATAGAGTACAAAGACATAATGTGAGAACTATGATAAAATATATTCTTTTACTTCAGAGAAGTAAATGTAACACATCCACAACAGAAAATAATACACCATAAGAAGCCAGTCAGTGTGCACCTGTCAAAGGATACTGTTACTGCTCCAGCACAAAGATGATACAGGGTGTGATGTAGTGTGTGGGTTGAACTGCTCCAGCACAGTCATGGAAGAAGAGTCCCATATTTTAATATCATCCCCAGCCGAAGCAATTCTGATGCTGTCCTGCATTGTTATTCCTATAATAAAATAAAAAAGTGTCATTTACAAATTGCCAAATACTGAGGACCCACATATGTGACTGACAAGGGTCCATTAAGGCCAAAGCATCCTTGTGTAAGAACCAGTGAGTTTATGAAATGGATGGTAACATCTCAGAAGCTGGTTACAATGTAAATTATCAGGAGAAAAATTGTTCCCCTAAATATACTGATACATATTTTACAGAATCAACTGCATGAAATCACATGAGTTTCTGCTTCTTACCAACATCATTTTCAAATTCACAATAGAAAATATATAAATAAGCAAATAAACCTTCAAATGCTTACTATACCTTGTCAGTCATTTTGAATGTTTTCAGCATTCCATGCATCTTTATCAACATAAACAAATCAAGGGTATCTGTGATGCAACAGCCTCAAATAGTACTACATGTGGGCCTATATTTACTAAGCAGGGAGATTGAAAAGTGGGGATGTTGCCCATAGCAACCAATCAGATTCAATTTCTCAGTTTCATTTTACATACTGTAAAATCAGATTGGTTGCCCTATACTGAAACCTCCCTCCTTAGTAAGTTTAGGCCATGGTGTCAGAAGTTTTCAAGGCATCATTGATGTTTAAAAATCAGGCTCAGCTAAAAACCAAAACAAATACACTGTTTCATGCAATTCTGGAGCAAAGTCTGACTGAAACAATAATTGTCACATATCCCATCAAAGTGTTGTGGTTTGCCACTTCAAACTGTCCTATTCTGACAGGGCTGTTCCAGAAAACATTACTGCTAATAAAAACCACTGAAAAAAGGCGGCCTGATGCAGAAAATCCCCAGCCTCAAAAGATTTTCCAAAGCCTTATCCTAATTCTTACACTAACCTTCCCCTTTAACTCTCCATCCCTTTCCCACAGCCTAACCCTAAGCATCCCCAATACCTCAGCTCCATGCTGCCCGACCTTAACCTCTTCCTTCTATACCCATGCTGTAACTTGTTACCTACTGCAGGACATTTCAGGGGACATAACAGAAGAGCCAAAGAGCTAAAAGAGAGCTGTGAGTAGCTGTAGGCAGAATGAACTGTAGTATGGAAAACCATGGATATTTGCCATACCCCCACCATTCATTAATATAGTTCTCTAAATAACCACTATTTTGAAATATATACAGCTGGCATTTACGTGTCAGTGCTCAAGATGGAAAAAAGTCATAGGAATGGATCTTAGTGTTAGGGGTTTACCTATTAAGGTTAATATAACAGCACTGCAAGTGTCAAGAACACAACTCTTGGCGTGTAAACACCAACAAAACAACTAAAGATCCCGATGCACAAAACAAAAACACACAATTGATACACTTCTGTTTATTTATTGCAGATGGGGAAACTTTGTAATATGCAGTAGCAAATGCAGGACTTTTAAAGGGGGGGTTTCAAAATGCTTGTAATGCATGTGGTGTATACTGGAGCTGAGGAGATGGAGCAATATATAAAGTACATATTGGGTATATTAGGAATCTCCAGACCCCCCTAATATACCCCACACATATTACATTATTCCCTTACTCCCTTTATACTTAAGAAGCACTTTGTGTAGTGTCAGGCCCAAGCATATATTAGATATAATAGGTTTCTGTGAAGGTATATACGAATATGCTGTATATAGTGTATCACTGCTAAATCCTAATTTACCACACATACATTATACAGTGCCACCTCAGACATCTAATTTAATGTATACAGTGTGCCAGCCCAGGACATATAAGCCCTAAGTAATGCAGCTACATTGAGGGGGTCCCTGGGCCCCTGTGTTTCCATTACTATAGGAAGTTTATACATGTAACTGTAGCGATCAGTAAGCTTCGGATATACATTACTATTACTGCTCGTGCGATTTAGTAACAATCAAAGAAGCAAAACAGAAAGTTCCAGACGTTGAGCTGGATGAGTCAAATGCCCACACCATACACACATCTGACACTGGCCACAACTTCACGACTAACTATTCAACTCTCCCGCCAAGTATATCCCGGAACAATGCAGGGACTCTCCGGTTAAGTAGCTCTCATACTGTAGCTTAGACACCCCGGCATGCCCTCACCTGACAGCCGCGCTCTTCCCCCGCCTCCCCTGCTCTGCATCCCGGTCAGGGGGGAGGTGGAAGCGCCGTGACGTCACGCGCCCGTCACCAACCGCTTACCCCACAGCAACACACACTGCGTGCTCGCTCAGGTGGGACGTCAGAAACGCGCCTCCGGCTTCAAGTTTCAGTGCTGGACGGTGGGGCGCGAGGTACAAAAATATTCAGGCGTTTCTGGATGTGTCCTTAAAGCAACAAGTTTTGCTTGTATGAAACTTTGGATTTCTCTCATGTTTAAGATAACATTACAGATGTTTATTAACTCATCTAACTACTTTAGGAGTTACTGAAAGAAATGACAACTGAAAACAGCGTAAAAACAAATCACAAACATAAATTATCTCAACATATTTTTTTGCTTAAAATGCTTTATCTTGTTTCAGAAGTACAGTATGATAGAATGATAACTGATTGCAGTGAATCTCCCTGCTTAGTAAATTTAGGACATGATTCTAATGTTCTCCTAAGGCCACACACTTAGGGCTCCATTTACTTATATCTCTCAGACTCGCATCTCCTTGCTGCAAGCCTGGCTACACTGACTGCAGGATGTACAAACACTTCCAATGAGGTGCCATGGTCTGCGAGCTCATTGCAACTATTGTAGCATACCTCCCAAGTGTCCCACTTTTGGGGGAAAGTCCCGCCGTCCCTCCCGCCTCCCAGTTTGTCCCGATTAGGGTACAAACTATTTTTTTCTTATTTAAATACATAAAAAAGTATGTTTTTGCCGTGGCCGTGACAGTAAAAAGGGGCGGGGCTAAGTCGGAAAGGGGCTTGGGTGGGACCAGGGGCGGGGCCTATTTGTCCCGCTGTCGCCGGCCCAGAAGTTGGGAGGTATGTTGTAGCTCCCTGCTGGCAGTGAAGTATGTTAAGTCTGTATTTTTACTTTCCAGTGATACACCCACTTTAACCAAATATAAATCCACAATGCACTCTAATAATCACACCACATCTGTATGTAATATGAGAACAGCCGCAATGCAATGCTCTAGGACACCACCGATTAACACCACGGAGACACACTGCGAATGTACGCAACCAATGCGCAGTGCAAATATACGCAACCTTTAAACAATAAGTGAATATACAACCGATAGACAGAAAATGTACAGCTATTTACCCGCCGATGTAAGTGGAAAAAAACAGACTCCAATCTCAGCAGTTATGGTCCAAATTGGTAGGTTCTATTTCAGCAGGGTGAGCAATTACCCAAAGAGACGATCCTGATTACAGCAACGGATCTGCGCAATCCGAGGCTATGTCAATCCAAACACAACATACAATAAACCCCCAAAGCCCAAACACACAATATTTATACACTTTTGAACCAAAAGGAGTGATGCGTTGTCCCTCGGTCCTATCATTGGTCCATCGATGTCAGGTGGCCTCTGTCTCTAAGTTGATTGGAGATGGTCANCGTCCTTTGTCCTGGCATCCTGTGCTTATCTTCCTGCCGCATTCTAACTACTGAACTTACATGATTGCTTCCAAAATCTAACTTTATAAAACATTAACAGTGCAACATATTACAAAACTAAATACATATTATTTATCTACACATTCTAAGCTACAATATGGTTATAAACATGACTATGACATTGAGCTGCCTAGTTCCGGTCTTGTGGATTCTGAAAGGGAAAATAGTAATAAAAGTTATTGTGAAATAACATTGATAACAAATTACTTTCAAATTACTCTCAATCGTCTCCCTGATTAGGTAAGTTAGCTTTTTCTTTTTTTTTTATGGACATCACCATGGTGCTCTTTGTTAACATGAGCAAGGTTTTTGCAGTCTTTTTTTACTTTAACAGTTTCTTATTTAACAATCTCCCCATACATACCCCCTGTTTCCTTCCCCTAATAACAGCTATTAGATGGAGGAAAAGGATGGTGTGTAGGATAACTTCATTCCTGGTAACGAAAGGAGCATGTGATTAAAAATCTAAAACACATTCAAACTTTTCTCTACCTCTAACCACATTTATAGTGAAAAAAAAATGAACCTTTAATTTTAAGGCTGTAAATAAGAGGTTAGAGGATAACAAAACAATCCCTATAAATTATTTGTGACCACAATGCAGAGAACCCATCAGTCCACGACCATAAGTCTTATGGGAAATATATATTTTCTCTGGTTATTGCATTTCACATTTGCAGTCCTGTTTTCCAATAACTGCACTGGTGAGTAAATAGATCTAGCAATCGCTTTCCTCAGACTTTAACAGGGTAAAAAAAACAAGACAGATAAGTCAGCATTGTGCTCCAGTTATAAAAATTTCAATACAGATTGTGTGACATTTAAATATGCCTTGCTCTATTAACTGCAAGACAGGAAGATTAACACAGATCAGAACTATTGCTTTCTGATGGATCACATGGTGTGAACGATTAAGCATTCTTTGTAATGCTCAGTTAAACAAACACACACACATATATATTTGTTGCATGCCATGCACTATTTTTCTGGTACTTCTTTGCATAGAAGGCCCCGAGAACTGAACACAGTATTTCTGATTAGGTCAGACTAATAATCTTTTAAGTGACATTACTACAGGGTTGCCAACTTTGCAAATGAAAATCAGGGAGATTGTGACAGCACTATTGAGTCCCAACCCATGAGCATGTTTAGTGTTGGCAGGTAAAATATTTCTCTATAAAAATGGCTGCATCAGTATTTAATCATTGTCAAATTGTCAGTAAACTAGCACTTTTAATATTTTTTGTGAGAACTGTATATATAAGAGTATGATAAAATTTCTGAATTCTGTCTGCAATTACCATTGAACTGACTTTGAGCATCAGGCCGATAAGTAACCATTTCAGGGAGTCAGGGAGATCACCCATTCATCAAGGAGTCTCATTGACATTCAGGGAGAGTTGGCAACTATGTTCTAGTCTCGTGACAAGTCCCGGCCCCTATGCCAGTGATCTCTTGACTTGCCTGAGAGTGAGGGGGTTTCTAGGTGTAAATTTACTAAGAAGGCAGATTGAAAAGTGGGGGTGTTGCCCATAGCAACCAATCAGATTAAAGTTTACATTCTTGTGCTTGAATCTGATTGGTTGCTATGGGCAACATCTCCACTTTTAAATCCCCCTGCTTAGTAAATTTAGGCAATTGTGTAAAAAGTAGATTTTGGGGGGAAATGGCAGTCTCAAATCTCAGCAATTCTGGTCATTACTGACAAATAACATGTCCTGATACACTGTGTACTGAAAGAATTGTAACTCAAAAGACAGGGCTAGGACTTTTCCAGTGTTACCAAACAGGATAGCTGTTAATTTTACTAATGGAGGTTCTAGCGATCGCAAGCCCTTGCACAGCTTTGCGGGAAATGGTGTATGTATGTCTTTATCTTACATGTTTGTTTGTTACTGAATTTGGTAGTTTAACTCTGCATAGCCTTTTAATACCAAGAGGGAATGGTGGTCCTTCCAGCCATGGTTCCCCAGAGGTTTCCTCCAATGAGGTTTTTCCTCTCCTGAGTGCTGAAGGATGACTCTTAGTGAGTATAGAGGCTGATACAAATTCTTGGTCCTGGTATAGGACAAATATATAAGAACTATGATTTTTAAATGCAGAGAACACATTCATAGAACATAAATTATGTAAAAACTTTTTATAAATATTTTCTATTATGGCTTTTGTCTGTTATATTACTGAATAATATTTAAAAGGTGATGAGAAATAAATGACATCTCATTTAATAAAACTTAAACTGAAATTATGCGGTTTGTGGATATAGAGGTATTTTTATGGGGTCGATGGTACACAATCTGCAGGGTGAAACCATGAAGACTGAAAATAAACTAATAAAAAGGACAGGGCCTAAATGAATTATTATGTGGGATTGAAAATGGGGCTGTTGTCCATAGCAACTAACATGTGACAGCTAAAATCATCCAGGAGAGTCCACCCCCTCAATAAAATATAGTATAGTATAAGATGTGAAACAAAATATAAAATTATCATAATACAATAGAGCCCAATGTAAAACTAGTGGCTGCATACTGTATAAGGCTAAAGAAGTCCTTTAAATTAACAGTATTTTTACCTGGCCAAGGCTTCCACGTAGGACTACCAATCACCCCTATCCCCTCCCACTCCTTCCTCTAACTGCCTCCCTTTCTGCCTCCGACGAGTTCCTAACTGATGGCTCTCCCTGTTCATTTCTATGTTGTTGATGGTCTTTGGTTCTCCCTGAGCCTTATTCTACTAGCTAGTCCTGGATCCCCTCCCCCCCCCCCTTCCTCCACTAATAATTCTTCTCCCTCCTGTAGAAATAAAACAATGCCCTCAGTATAAATAAATACATAAAACACAAAATGCATAAATAAACCATTAACATAATAGAAATAACCTAAAAAAAAGTGGTACACCCAGAAAAAACGATGGAAGAACCAGTCCATCCCAGGATGTCCGGGCAGTGTGATGAAGAGGATGAAGAATGAAGGAAGCAACTGGAAAAAAGTTGTCTGGAGCGCCCCTGGCACATAACAAGTTTCAGGGTATAGCCCTTATTTTAAAAGTGATGGTTCCAATGAAATAAGTGAAGGATGATAACCTGCTTCCCAAGAGTTGCACCTACACATTTTATTAAAAGTAAAACAGGTGTAGACCTGAGCAAAACCATGTTGCAAATCAATTTTCATTATTTTGTATGCAAGAAAACTAACAAACTACACAGCTTTATTGAAATTGTAAATTAGAGTTGAGCTAGGACACTTCATTATTCAACTTTAATTCTGTTTTCAACATTTAAATTTGCATATCTCTGGAGTTCAGTGTTTACCCAGGTCTACACTTATTTATGCACCTATTTTGCCCTTACTCCAAAACTCTGGATCAGCCCCCAGGTAGCAAAGAGGTCTGTGTAATGGTTGAATGGTGATTAGCAGATTATTGAAACTCTATGCAGCTCACTGATTTTTTTACAAAACTTATACATTGTAAATTAAACCAAATATTCATTCATATACATACCACACCCATGTAAAAATGTATGTAATATATATATATATATATATATATATATATATATATATATTTAATTGTTTTAAAAGATTTCTACCTCATGATAAGAATTTGTACTTCTGGAATTCTCTTATATAGAATTGCAGCCAAATCTAAATTCAAAATAATAAAAAGTGTGATTGTATGAGTCACATCTCTGCTTTGAGTCATATCACTGTAATGTGTGAGAATGTGTTAAATCGAGAATAAAGATATTCTGGATCAGTGTACTTTTAAGGCATTTGTAAATGTGTGTTTCCCATACACTGATGATAGTGTACATGATTCGTATGTTGAATATACATAATTATTGTACAGTGTATGAACCTCCTTTACAGTTTGGATAAACTGGGGTCTGATCCAGAGTTGCGCTTACACCTTTTTTTAGCTTCTTGCGTAGTCCTGAGGAAAACCATGTTACAATGTGAGGGGTGAATGTGAATTATAATGTTATTGCCTAATCGCCACCTCTTTCAAATGAATATTAGGGAGATTGTGATAATACTTTAAATGTCCTGAACCAAAGGGGTGTGTCCAGTGAATAACTCCACCCATTGGTGTGTCCAGAAAATAACTCCACCCATGGGTGTGTCCAGTGACTAACTCCACCCATTGGTGTGTCCAGAAAATAACTCCACCCATGGGTGTGTCCAGCGAATAACTCCACCCGTGGGTGTGTCTAGTGACGACAGGAAAACAATTTCTTAATAAAAATGGCAGCATTCATATTTCTATATTGTTAAATTATCAGTGAATAAATACAGTATGTATTGATGTCTGTGAATTGGAGAATCACTGACTTCTTTATCATTATATAAATACGACACAATTTCTAGTCTGTCATAACTCCATGATTTGTTTTACTTAACTGAGCTTCAGGGAGTTATCTTAACACTTCAGGGTGTCAGGGAGATCACCCACACTTGCGCATGCTAAGCCCTGCTAATTGTTAGCGCAGACTGCACCATGTCTGGACTGGTGCAGACGTAGTGCAGAGGGGACTGAGGCAGGTAATGTCCTATGGGTTAACAAAAGTTAAAAAAAATAATAATAAAATTAAATAAAATATTAAATAAAGTGTGTCTGTTTGTTTTTTTTTCATTTAAATAATATTTTTGAATTTTTTCCTTTTTTTTCTTTTTTCATTCATGAAAGCCGGCACGTACGCTGCGAATAAACACTAGGCAGAGGCTCCGGATACAGCATCCGGAGCCTCTGCGATTTTTCACATAGCGTAGGGATGCGGGGCATACGGCATGCCCCTCTCCCTGCGCTGTATTCAGAGCTGCGCTTTTGCGCTGCTCTGAATCTAGCGTACCTGGCGGCCGCAGTGTGCCAGGGACGCTGAATCAGGTCCAGGCTGCAGGAGGGGAATGGGTCAGCATTATAAGACTAGATACCGGAATATTAGAATAAATTATACAGAAAAACAATATGTCTATTAAGTAAGCAGTGAATTAAAAGTACTAAGCATGAGATTATTTATATCATCCAAATACCCATATTATATACCCATATTGTATATTGTACACAAAAAAACATTCTAAAGGCACAAAGTGCATAAACTACTACCATGTATGGAGCCCCATGCAGTATTTGCAGAAACTGTTACTGAAGCATAGCATTGTTAATTTATTTGTATTAGCATTTTCCTGGTGCTTTACTCTTGCAGATATGTTTGTATGTAAATGTATGAAATATATATATATATGTATACAGTATATATATATATATATATATATATATATATATACTGTATATATATATATATATATATATATAAACACACTCATGTAAATTTGTCTTTCCACAGCACATTACTATTTATTAAGCTCTGCAAGCAGAAGAAAAAATAGCTCCAAATGTCATGATATTTTTAAGAATAATAAAATGATATTTGTTTTTCTCTTTCATGCAGAGATAGAGTACTTGAAAGAAGCAATCTATACAAGCATTCTATTTTGAGATAGCGTAACAGGTCAGGACAGCTGTGGCTAATTGAATGGTAGAAAGAACTCAACCAAGAAGAGGGCTTTTTAGCAATGTGTATTTGTTATGCACAAATATAGAGGAAAAAATGTTTCTCATACATAAGAAATTGTGTTTTTCATAAATGGATGTCATGGACATTTTACATCAACTCTACCTTGCAGCTAGTTTTTAAATGAAATAGGCAATCAAAACTATGCCAAAGCCACACAGCTCTTGTGTATTAATTAATTGTCTCTTTGAATAACCATATTGATTATTAGATTAATATATTATTTATTAGCTGTTTTCAGTGACTAAAAATAGTAAAATGTTTTCATAGTTTTGCAGTAAATTTTGTGCTGCAATTCTTACATTTGCAAATGGGTCATTGAGTATAACTCAGCAGTTATCTTTTTATTATTACTTTTATTATTATTTTTAACATTAATAATGTTTACTTATAAGGCGCCACATTACACTGGATAAATATGGGAGGGAGCTGTTCACAAGCAACACAGCAATGCTGCAGCTATTTTTATTTAATTGTGAAAGCAATTTCAGAGAGTATGTGCTGCACATAAGGTCCTGTCATACCCCGTTCACACAGAGGGCTATTACCCGGGTAATTCAGCCAATTTCCCGGGTTGAATGAACTACACAGGTAGTGTGCTCTGTGTTTTTAACAAGCAGGGTTGTTAGCTGTGGATCTGAATTACCCTGGTAATTTACCATGTTTACAGTGCTGAATTACCCTGGTAATTCACAAACTACCCTGGTAATTAAGAAACTACCCTGGTCCTACACCGTTCACACTGAACCAGGGTAATTAGTAGTAATTTTCGCGCCGTTCACACAGAGCACACAACCCGGGAATTACCCGGGTAATAGCCCTCTGTTTGAACGGGGTAAACAGCGCTAAAATTACTACTAACTACCTTGGTTCAGTGTGAACGGTGTAGGACAGGGTAGTTTGTGAATTACCAGGGTAATTCAGCACTGTGAACAACCCTGCTAGTTAAAAACAGATTTACCAGGGTAGTCTGTGTGAAAGTTTCTTATAAAATGACTAATGCTATTAATAATGTTAAAATATTTAACCAACTGTGGATGACTTCCAATTGCAGGGCTCTTCCAATGAACTATACAGGTTAACCATTTCCTTCCAACAGCAGCAAAGTTGCTGTCAGCCAGGACTTTCAGATTCCTCCAGTGTCATATGTCAGTGTCATTACCAGCAGACAGTTTTGCAGATAAGAAATCAGAGGGAAGACTGCAAAGATAGGTAAATTATGTTTAAGCTCATTAAAGGGTTAAGTTAGGGAGTTAGGGGTTGGACAGCTGGAGACACACATGGAGAGATATTGGATGGCTGGAGACACAGCTATGCCCCCTGATGGTTTGGACACACCCCATTTACTGGTTTATACCAACTGCTACTGGCTCTGTGGATCAACAATAGCTTGTGACTACACAAAAAATTATAGCTGATTAGATTGTCTACATGTTATGGTGAATACTACCTTCTAGGCAGGGCATCCCTAGGATCGTCACTGGAGCCCTGATGGAAGAGACAGACCAGTTTATAGACAAATCAGATAACTTTGGAACTTCAGAGAAGAGGTTGCAAGGGCAATACAGACTAGGGCCTAAATTCACTAAGCGGAGAGTTTGCTGGAGAATTTGAAAGGTGGTGAAGTTGCCCATA